>JANKKI010000130.1:3000000-3262246 GCA_025175665.1 Cinchona pubescens | reverse complement strand
CCCTGTGGTCCAATTGGACTTTTGCGAGGAGAGTGTTACACAGGGATGGCAATAATTCACAATATGGTTTATTTGCTTAGGTTGTGTGGAGAGTTTGGTGTAGTTAAAATTTAAATTAGTGGTTGGTGATTTATTATGATGATTTTATAGTATGAGAGGAAAAGAGTGATTATAAATTTACGATTTTTTTTTAATTTTATATGTTATTAATTTCACTTTGTGCAATAAGAGTACAAAACTCCTCCTTATTAATTTTTGAGAAACAAAAATATTTTCCATCTTATTCTACACATCTAGATGTGTATAAGAGACAGGTGGAGTACATGTGTATAAGATACATACATATGTGCCTGTCTCTTAATCACATCTAGATGTGTACCAATGTTATCATACACAGACACAAAAAAACTATGATTTTTTGAGTTTCTTCATACATGGATAGATTCAAATTAGATACGTGTGATCGGATTTACATCTAGATCTAGAATTACGATTGTTAATGGATCGAGTATAAAGCGAGTTCAACCCATTATATATTCAAAATAATTAAGACGTGAGCGAATAAAATTCCCTATATATGTATATATATAAAATACTAATTTTATCTTAAATTGTCTCTTATACACATTATTGTATTTTATATGTATAATGATTAATAATTCTAGTATTCTATTAATTTTACTAACTTTGGTAACTAAAAATAATAAACAAAATCATTAGTAATTTACTTGCAATGTTGTTCATTCAATAATATAGTAAATAGTTGTTTATTGACATAAGTACTACATTACCATTCTATATTTTGTTCACTGGTGTAAAAAGTAAAATTTTAATAAACAAACTATAAAAATTTTATTAGATAATGTGAGTTTAGGCCAACCCAATTAAAGTTTGAAATTCGAATATTGTGAATCATCCCATAAGAGACAGAAAATGTAAATTCAATCGTAACACTAAATAATGTGACTTATAGATAGCAAGTCATTAAATATTAGATATGTATAAAAGTACCTAAATTAATGTTTAAGAATATAATATTCGTACGATTTAAGTTCAACATCCAAAACTAATCACAATAATTTTATTAATAAAATTTACTTTTTTTGTGAAAAACTACATTTATATTTGTATACTACTACTTTAAGTTTTTTAATTTTCTTAAAATTTATAAATTACATTTAACACTACTTAAAGATAAGCCCCTTATGAAATTTACAATTACTTTTAATCATGTTTTGTTATACTTATGAATAAAATTTAAAACAAAGTAATATATATGGTTGAGGTATTATTTTTATATCAAAATATATAAAGACTTATTTTCAATTACGAAATTTAGTTATTGTTTAATGAGTTCAAGAATTTCCTAGCAATTTTCAAATTTATTAACCGATTTTAGACCAAAATTAAAGTTAACCATATTAATCAAGTTCTTATGCATTTCGATCGAAGGATTTGGTAAAAGAATTGAAATCCATAAATTTTTGATTAAATTCCATAGGTCAAAACCAATGATTTTAAATTCTTACGTTTAGATCCATAGATTTAAATACTTTTTTTTCACATTTTATGATTTAGATAAATTTAAAATAAATTGATTTTAATCCTAAAATTATCATTAATAAATTGATAAATTTTAAATTTTTGGCCAAATCCATCCATCCAAACCCTTCAAAAGGAAAAACTTTATTATAAGATCCTACCAACATTATGTCAAGCCAGATTCAAATCAATAAAATTTTATCATTTTTAAATAGTGCCCACTAATTCATTTTATTTTAGGCCCACAACTTTAAATAGTGAAATTTCATGGTTTGGAGATATCATTTAACATGACACTTTAGACCTTTCCAATAATAGAGTTTCTCCTAAAAAGTATGAAAAACAAGTTGATTAATTTGTAATGGCAAATTCGACTTGCTACCTAGGCTCTGTCAATGGGTCGGGTCTAGACCTGTCTCTTACTAGAGGTGTAAACGAATAATCGAAGACGAATAATGCCTACTAATTCGAATTCGAAATTGTTTACAATATTCGAACTCGAGCTCGAACGAGCTTCAAAATTTGAGTTCGAGCTCGAGTTCGAAAAATTTAAGACAGCTGTCTCTTATACACATCTTCTTTCTCACTTCCCGAGCTCCCACGTCCGCCATCGGAATCCAATTCACAGCCGTCGAGGTCACCAGCAAATCTCCAATTCCTCATAAACACAATCTGGTAGATACAGATGGCGAAGAAGAGGAAGTCGGTGGCGACGAGCTTGGACGTGGTGGATCGGAGCTCTTACTACACATCTAGATGTGTATAAGAGACTCTCTTTATCAGCATTATACTCAGGCGATGTACCAACAAAAGCTCTCCTTAGGCAGCCGGTGACACGAGTCTCCTGGTATATATACAACCTATTACCTCATCCAATTAATAAACTCGTGATTTTTTGCTATTTTTCAAAGTTTGTTTTTTTTTTTTTCATTTAATTCATGTATATTTATGCCTATTTATTCGTGTATAGGGTATTGTAATTTTTTAGATGTGTATTGATGCTTAATTTTTGTTCTTTTTTGCTGTGAAGCTCTGATTTTTAGTCGTATTAATTTTTTTCTCGTAATTTTTACTAATATTTTTCAGTCATACATGTTTCTAGTGATTTTATGTTTTGTTTGTATATTTTTGTAAAAAAATTTATTTTAGTTTTTTTGTGTCTGTGTATGATAACATTGGATTTGGTTGGTTAGCAATTGATTAAGGTGTCGCTTGAATATGATGATAGGGAGACCATAATTGTGACTAAAAAAGATTGGAAATTTTGGAAAAGAAGAAGGTTTATACTTTAGGTTTTATGGAGTACCTTTGTAATTCTAGTTGGTGTAAGGGTGGGCATCTTTGCCTATATTTGAGCTGAACGGAGTCGCTACCAAGTTTTTGCTTGACGACCAATTGACAAATTCACGTGTGGTATTGGCATGATGGAATGTTGCTTCCGCGGGTGAAGCACATATTAGTGTTGGTAGTAAAAAAATTTGTGGCATGCTAGATTATTGTTGAAGTTCATGATTCATATTTTTGTGATTGAATTATTCTTCTTTATGATGTGATAAACATCTAATTGATTCTTCTAAGAGAAACAACTGAGCATGTATTTTCTGTCTGGTTTACATTTTATGGATTAAAGTGACTCATGGTTGATGGCTGTAAATTTGAATTAAAGAGTGATGTTGTTATTGAGTCAAAGAGACACATTTAGGATAAGACTGCATAATACATGGCGATTCAAAAGCTGGAAACTTGTTAATTTTGATGTTGCACATGCTGTACACACTCCCAAATCAGTGCAGACGATGTGTATAAAGTACAAATCCCAACACTGGGCTAATTTGTTTAGTCTAGTAATCCATTTAATAACATCTATGAAAGGTGTCTCTTAGACACAGCTGAGATGGTGTATACCGTCCAAACTTGTACAGTATCAGTTCTGCAATTGAAACTAATGGGTCTGATAATTACAAAATGAGTCACATTTTGACGTATAAATTTTTGGGATGGAGTACTTTAATGCCTAATGGTTGAAGTTGGAGTATATATGCAAAGTAAACATATTATACAGTATAAAGAATAAGGAAGGACTGTATATGAGAAATAAACATAACAAATTCCCTGACAATTTGTTTTATTATATAATTTCAATAACTTCCTTTTAGTTGTGAAAAGTGAAAAACATACAAGTCTTAGTCTACTATCCTATGTAAAGAAATCTTTCTTGGAAAGTAGCATGTGAAATAGGGCAAATAAGACAATCCACAGATACATGATTTAGTATTATGCAATCCCAAGGACTTCTTTTTAGATACCTTTATATGTTTGTTGTTTATCAGGTCTGGTTTGAACTGTGCTTTATACTAGGTTTACATGCTATGTTAATAACTACTTGCCAATGTTTCTGCAGCCCCCATTCTCACTATTTTTGTTGTGGTTTTTCTTGATAGCTTGATGTTTTGCCATACTTGGTTTTCTTGGTCTCTATTTTGATCCCAGCCTTATTACATTCATGCTGCTCTTTCTGAAATCTGCATGCTAGATTTATAAGCAATTTATGAGGCTGTATATTAGACCAACTCTGCGTTTTTTTGCTTCTGTTATGGGAACCTATATCTTCATTCTGTGGAGTAACTTTGATCTGATCTTGTTATGTGATGATAAACTTTATCAATGGATCTTGAGACAGCAAGAGGGGGGTTCACGAGTAACCACAAGTGATGTACTAAACTATCTGCAGGTATATTGTCTTCCCATTCCAACCTAAATAGCTCTTTCACTCAATAACTCATTCTCTCATGAGAGGCATATATATTAGTGCTACCTGCATGTGTTGAACATTAGGGAAATAATTGTGGTCCATTTGCCCATTGAGTGGCCAAGTAATGAATTATATTTGTCATCTTGTGAATTTCATTGAATGCTGTATTTTGCAAGTTTCATCCTCAGTAAATCATCTTTCCTGGGACAAAGTTCTAATTTGTTTATCATTTAGCTGTTTGCTCTCTCTAACTATGTAAACTGGTGCCTTTGAGTTCTCGCATGACTGGCAAAATGAATTTTCTCAGTTGTTTATAAGATCATGATTGTAGATGATTATAACATAAATTGACTCAGCAAAATTGAATCTAACACAGCTGTAAGGATGTTTTGGGAGTATGTCTTTATTATACCATCAGGTATCAGTTGAGATATGCAAACCAAGAACAGATATTTAATACAGATGCTAAAGCTTAATGTTTTTTTAGGTATTTAAATTCTTTTTTTTTAGGTACTGCATAATACTCAAAATTCACAAGTTTCCTTTGATAAATGCTCGTGAAGTGTACAGCATGCACGAACATGTTAAATGTCATTTGGGTATCTTCTTGTAGCTAATATACTCTTTGAACTTTTAGCTAGTCATTCTTGGTTATGTTATTGTTACTTAGATATTATGTTTTAAGTATTTTGAGGTGTTCTATGAGGATGCGGATTGGGATTTTGTTCAATGACAATAATTTCTGCTTCTTTTCATCTTCTTTTGGTGTTGAATACTTTGGATTGTTTTAAGTACTGTTTGGTAGTCTATAGGGTTTGACTTCTTTCTGAAAATGAATGAATGATGCTTGAAGGCTGAGCTGGATTATTCTGGAGAAGAGCCACCCATCTCGCCTAGAACACTGGGACATCAGCAGCATTTACAATCTGCGCAGTTTGCAAATTCAGGCTTCCTAGTTCCCACAGGCTCCAGTGGCCTGCCTGCCTCTGCACATGGGTTTCGATCTGAGCCCTCAATCAACAACCAAGGAATTATGTTTTCTCAAATGCCCTTTCAAGTCCTGTTCGTCGAAGTCTTCAGAATTATCATATTTCTCCGGGAGGCTACTTTCAATTCAATCTCTTATACAGCATCTAGATGAAAATAGGAGCAGTGAACCTAATTTCGTTCATCAGCAAAGTAGGGATCCTAATCCTGTCAACTCCAGCGATTCTGCCATGGATATGCATGCTGATAGTCCAGGTCATGAGTCTACGTACTGAAAGTTCTTAAAATTGTGTGCCCTGAGCTGCTTGTTGTGTGTTAGACAAGGGTTATTGGAACTTGAAAGTGCTATTCATATATGTGTTGAAGTCATGTTTGTTGCAGTTGTCAAAAGGATCAATGGGGGGGCGCCAAGTTGGCCATTTCATACAAGACTAAGCTAGTGAGTTTGGTAACTTGGAGTTTGGTATGAAATTATGTTAACTATTGTACTCATGGGCCAGAAGGCGACATGATGAGCACTAAATTAGTCAAAAAAAGTACTACTTTTGGCTAAGTGCAATACCTATAACTTAAACCATTGTTTGCATATGACTACTTCCATGGTATGAACGGTCTTCCTTTGATACTTTTATGGTATGTACTTTATGGAGCTGTTCATTTTTATGGAGCTGTTGATTGAGGATAGAGCGTCTGCACCGGGGTTGTTATTCTTAGCAAGCAAGGTACCTTCATTGGGGGATTAGCCAAGAAGTACGTACTCAGGCTTTGCTAATGGTGAGCTAGCTGATCAGCTATGGCAGCCAGGGATGCCGCCCAGTTCGCACAATCTCTTATACACATCGGATTATGTCTTTCAAGGTGACTTCATGTCTATCATCAATATGCTTCACAGTGATGAAGATGATTTTTCAGCTCTTGCTTCTATTGTCCAAGATGTACGCTTGGCCCTTCTAGAATCAAACTGCCGACGTATTAAATGGATTACTAGACTAAACAAATTAGCCCAGTTTGAGATTATATGGAACACTGTTCCATATTTTGTCAATCATTTGGTACTGGACCAATTATTTCAATTTGATTAATAAATTACTCCTTTTATTAAAAAAAAAAAAAAAATACTATCACCACTTGCGTGGACAATGTTTACACATGCATCTGTCTCTTATACACATCTTCTCATGTTGATTTGGGGTAAAAAAATATATTTTATTTTTTTACTATGGGAAGAGTTTTTAAGAGATTCATATTTGGATAGGTTTTAAGTAGGAAGATTCGTACTCTTATTCAAACTATTTTTATTTCCTTATCTTCTTCCCTTCTTCCCTTCTTTTTATGGGATTGATATTTGTATATAAAATGTGCTTTTGAATTTTCCTCTAATTTACTTATTTGTTCCAATTTTCTTAAGTGCTCATACCTAAAAAACAACAAATTGATTCTCATACCTAAAAAAAATTAATTCTCGTGGTCGGATTTAAAAAGATGTTGAATTAAAGTAGGAGTCTAACTACATAAAACCTTCCAAGCAGAAACATACAATATTCACGCAGAGTTGGTCATACATATACCGAGTTTTAACTTATATAGCCGGATTCCCTTTAAATAAAACTAGTAAAACTACGTATTTTCGTCTGATATTTCGCCATGATGAAAGATGAAGAAACCTCAGCGGAACAAAGAGAAGAGGCACTTGAACGTTGTCCTAATCGGCCACGTCGACGCAGGCAAGTCAACAATTGGAGGACAAATACTATTCTAAGTGTACAGGATACTTGATATCGAACTCATCCATATTCAAACACAAAGCAAAACAGATGTGTATAATTCATAGATGAACCCCCCTAAGAGCTGTCTATTCAAATAAACCAGAATAAAGGGAATAACAGAACAAGTTGGACGTGCATATTTCGAAACAGAAAAAACAAGATTCACAATCTTGGATTGTCCGGGGCACAAAAATTATGTGTATAATATGATCAGCATATAGGAATTTTGGTGATATCTGCAAGAAAAGGCGAATTAGAGACAGGATACGAGAAGGGTGGACAAACCCGCGAACATGTTCAACTTTCCAAGACTCTCGGGGTACAACTATCCAAGCTTATTGTGGCTGTTAATAAGATGGATGATCCTACCGTTAATTGGTCGGAAAAAAGGTATAAAGAAATCGAGATGAAAATAAGACCTTTCTTGAGATTTTCGGGTTGTGATGTGAAGAAAGACTTTTTGTTTCTCCCAGTTTCTGGGCTTATGGTATCGAATTGGAAGTCAAGAATCGATAAAAGTGTGTTCTTGGTGGGATGGAGTATCCCTTTTCGAAGCTCTTGATGGTGTTGAAGTTGTTGAATCTGTACGCAATGCGCGGGAACCAAAAGGGCCTTTCAGATTGCCAATTATTGATAAATTTATAGAAATGGGAAGTGTTGGGATAATAGGAAAGTTGAATCAGGTAAATTTTTTGAAGGGGATAATTTGTTGGTGATGCCAAACAAGGCTTTTCAAGTGAAAGTTATTGCCATTTTCTGTGATGAATATATATGCTGGACCTGGTGAAAATTTGAGAATAATATTATCAAGTATTGAGGAAAAGGAATTTTTAAAAGGGTTTGTTTTGATTAGCATTTTGAACCCAATCCCATGTGTAAATGAATTTGTAGCAGAAACTCAAATTTTGGAATTGATGCCTCAAAAAATTTTAATTGCTGGTTATAAAGCTTTGTGGCATATTCATTCTATTGAGGAGGACTCTGTGATTCGTGAGCTCATGCAGGAGATTGATTTGAAGACAAGAAAAGTAAAGAAAAATAAGCCTACTTTTGTGAAGAATGGTGCCTTGGTGGTCTGTCGTGTTGAGGTTAATAATTTGATGTGTGTTGAGAAATTCTCTGATTTTTTACAACTTGGACGGTTTGTTCTTCGGAATGCAGGTAAAACTGTTGCTGTGGGGAAAATTACTGGCCTTCCAACTCTAGGTGATAATTAATTCTTGAACAATTATATTATGGCTTGAGGCTTTTGGCTTAGAGGCTAAAATTTCCTTTCTTGTTGGACCCCATTTATTTCTTTTTTCAAGTCCCTAATTTATGCAAATATTTATCACGGTTATTGGGAGATATATTCTATTGAATTTAAGTCAGAAGCCGTTTTTGCATTTATTTTTTTCCCCACAGTTTTTCTGTTTTTATTTTGCACATTGAGAATGCTAGTTGAGGTTAATATATGTTTACCAGATCACAGTGGCAACTGCAGTAAACCAAGTAGAAAAGCTAGTCTCACCTCTCAACAATTGAGCAAATTTAATTTGATGACTTGAGTTGTTTTGCGTCGAGAATTAGATGTGCTGATCATGTTAATTGATTAAAAAACACTTTGAAACAACCATTCTTGAAGTACTTTAGCTTTATCTATTTAAGCATAATAATTCAAAGGGAACTGTTATATTGTGGGAGAAAGCCATTGACCTTCCAACTATTGGTGATGATTCTTAAAAATTTGAGAGAAATTTTACCGTACTGTTGAAAGAATTATTATGTTAATTTTAAATATTTATACTGTAAATTTTTTAAAAATGTATAGTGTTGAATTGTATAAATTTTTAAAATACAATTATAATGATTCTCTTAGTGGGATTGTAAAATATTCTAAAAAATGTATGCCTGAGGTTAGGCTTAGTGTGTAAAAATTCCATTTCAATTTGTTGGATCAATTAGGTAATTTTTCTTTTAATTTAGTGTTGTATGTAAATATTGATTTACTCTATTGATAAAAGAGAATTTGACTGGGGCCTTCTAAATTAGAGTGCTTCATGTTCACGATTAATATTTACTTTTGCACACATTTAGAATTCCTTGCTGAGGGTAACAGTAGAAGATTAATTTGGCAACAGCACCGAGACAATTAGAATCTTAAGTGTGATGCCCTTTTCAAATATTCTTTTGCTTAGTATATTTTTGTGTTTGAATATGGATGAGATCATATCGAAGTATCCTGAGCCAAAATAAACACATAATGGAATTCTACTTTTATTTGAAGGAATATTCTTGGTGGTTGTTTTACTGTATAACAGGTTGATCAATCAGTAGCCATGGACTCTGAAAGTTAAAAACTAGCTGTAGTATAATTCTACTAACATAGTACGTCAAGTTTTGCAGTAATTCTTTGCTGATTAGTACAGCTATTTGATCATTTATAAAGTGAGAAATTCATCTAAAATAGAGGGTTTCTTTTATCTTATTTTATGAATGATATAATTGTTATTATTAATATGGAGTTACTATTTTCACAAGTTATGATTATAGAGAGTTGAAAGTACATAGAAACCCTTGTTTTGAGTATAGAGAGAGCGCAAGATGGATATTTTGTGTCCAAATTGAAAGTAGCATGTTTTGAGTATTGAACTGTCAAAGTGACCGATTGTAAATACTTTAGGTAGATCTATTTATGATTTGTTAACCTCATTTTTAAGGGTTAATTTCACAAAGTTCCCTTGAGGTTTATAGTAATATCACTTGCAATCCTTAAACTTTAAAAAATCTCATAAATTTCTCTTAGTTTTCTCTTTATTTTAACATGTCAGTCCAAGCCACAAAATAAATTATTAAGAAAGTCATTGTTGATATCTTTACTCTTGTTACTTTAAACATATAATGATAATGTAAGAGACAGATATGTGTTTGTTTATTTACATTTATTAATTTTTTTCAAGTTTGATTTTTTTTTTTTTTAGAATTATTGGTTTGTTATGCACTAGATAAATAGTGAAGTTTTAAATGCAATATGTTAAATTAATTTAAAGTGTATTAGTCTATTCACTTATTAAATAAATTACTTAATTGTATAAAAATATTTGGGCTCCAATCTAAATGTGTAATTTACATAATTTTTATTACGTCAATAACAATAGTTTGATGTACAATTCATATATAGACATATATATATAATAATGTGTATAAGAGACAGGAATTTGGAATGCTACATTTGTTTCAAATCCTCCAAAATTAAAATTTTAATCTACAAAATTTAAATATGTCTCTTGTAGAATAAATATATTAACAAATTGCTATTTGTTAGTAAATTAGATTAATATAAAATTCCCTTCTCCAACCATCTAATCTTAAGTAAATTTCGATACTAAATTAACTAGTGGGTTAATAAAAGGTAAAATTGGAACTAAATTATCTTATTTATCATAAATTCAATCGTTCACTATTATTTTTTCAAATTGAGCTGATATATTATAATAAATTGAAAATTAAGAGAGATTTATAATATTTTTAAAAATTTAAAGATGTCAAGTAATATTATCATTAACTTTAGAGGAAGTTTCCGAAATTATCTCTTTTTTAATGAGCGCGGCATTTGTTCCCTTACAAAGACTACATAGGGAATATATAACACAAAAGTAAATTAAAATATTAAATTTTACTTTTTGAAACACTGTTTCATACAAAGATGCGCATACTATATTTTCACAAAAATAAGTGTATTACAACTTTTTTGACCATCAATCATTCGGCCAACAAGTTGATGTCTTATAAACAAGTTTGAGAGGACATGTCTGATGGATTCTACACACATTTAAAAGAATTATTTCGTTATTTTTAAAATTTTATGTAATGCCATAAATTTTTAAATTATATAATATTATATTATATACCGGTTTTTATTCAATTTGGTGAAAGCGTGTGATTCACGTCATATATTCAGCTATGTGATATAGTAGTGGACAAAATGAAAGTTTCCCTGACATATGGATTGTAATTTAAGTATGTCAGTTCATATTTTGCAGTATATGAATTTCTTATCATCTCGGTAATAACTATATAACTATGTATCAAACCTTTTGGTGTCAAATTTCCAGTACTAATTACATTATATATAGACATGCACCTCGATGACTAGATGAAGCTGTAAAGAGTTTATTTAGGGTAAGGAGAGAAACTTTTGCAATTGGTGTATTTCTTATTTACTGTCAAGGACATACTTTAGTAATTTATCATGAAAATGAGACTAGTTAGATGCTCAGTAATGTGTTCTATATAATGTATAATATCGTGAATTAGATCATTTTAAAATTTTCTATGAAAAGGCAGCTAACTATAATCATTTCAGGGTTGCTACTTAAAAGAGAGAATTATATGTGACATAAGTAGGAATACAAATGATGAAGCATGGCAGGAAAATAATGGTCAGGACGAAAAATAAAAATATAGACAAGTGAATTAATATATAACAACAACTAAAGGTAGGTAGTTAGATAAGGAACTTTTTGGTTATTGATGGTTTTTCTCACTCTATCATGGTGGCTTAGCTCACTCACTATAATAAGGTTGGACAGTACTTAGTTAAATCTGATTTTTTATTTTATTTGTAAATTTTGTGGTCAGAATTAAATCATAAAGAATCTTTTACATCAACTCGATATCATAATTCTATAGATTTAATCCACACTGCTGAATTCATACGAGTATGAGATAAAAATCGATCTATTTAAGTATTTAGTAAGTTTTATACAAGTAGCTAGCATGTCAACAACATCAATTCCAAAGGAGGAAAACAAAATAAAGTGGCTTCAATATTTTGTTGGAAACTTTGTAATGATGTCAAGGTCATATATAATTAATATGTCTGAAAAATAGCCATGCTGCTTTTCAAAGAAAATTTGTAGTTGGAAAAGTACGTGGACCACTATTAATAAGTGGGAACTATATTAAGCAGTCATCTTAATTATATATGACCTGTCCCTTGCAGAAAAGGTTGGAAATAGATAGACAAATCAATGAAAAACCTAAGAAAACTGACAATTGTAGTCCTATAATTATTCAAAACTTGGAGTTTTCCAGCATTGCAACAATTTCCATAATACCAAGTATATGATTGGTGATAATAAGAAAGATCAGCAGGTTGGTGTAATGTTGACAAATTAGTTATAATGATTCTGTCACATTATTAGTAAGTGTTTAGCTGTTAAACTAATCGTATTTATGCATTAATTTTGTAATAACCAAAATTATATGGCTAATGCTTTGCCACTCCACGCTAAAATTTTAGATACTCCACAGTTATTCTTTCACATAATTGTGCATTAAAAAGGTACAATAGGGTTAGAATATTTAACAATTTTAATATCATATCACACCAAATATATATCATATATGTAATTATAGAACCAAATACACATAATTGCTTCTAAAATTTAGCTCATGGGTAGTTTTGTGAAGTTAATTTTAAAAAAAACTAATAATTGTAGAGTATTTAGAACTTTTAGTGGAGTGCAAAAATCATTGACTAAATTGTCATTGTTGTACTTTCTCATAATAGTTAGACCTTACTATTTTTTATAAAAAAAACGTTAATGCATTTATAAGATTTGGAAGCAGTTGTATTTGATGATTTTAATACACATAATAAAATCAGTATAACATACATAAATTAATACCATTATCCTATTTTCAATTTTGGTAAGACTTGTGTAATTTGATAATAATATTGAAAATATTTGATGAATATATAATTTTTTACACTTCGTGCATGGGGCCACGTCAAGTGTCGCATTTGGATTGTGAATAATCGTGTCAAACTCTAGTTCTTATCCCCCAATTCCTGTGCTTGATATTTGATGAAACGAAAGTCTGGACGAAAAAATTGTCCGATAAGCTAAAAACTGAGAGGAATACACTTGAGGTTGTGCAAGAAAACGAACTGAAATGTGTGGAGTGTTAGAAATTTAGAACTCGACTAAAGCATATTCTATTAAGAGGCATGACTTAAGGATATGGAGATGTACAAGGTTGGAATTCTCTTCCTTACTTTTCTCTTTAATTTCCTCAATGATTATTTATATTTAAACAATCAAAATTCTTAAAAGTTATCATATTATATTAATAATTTTGTTCTGATAAGTAGATTAATATACTTTAAAACTAAATATATTAAAAAAAATATTTTATCTATCAATTTGCTAGAAATATTTCAATAGTATAAAATGGATCAAAATCAAAGCAAATTTAAATGTTTAATCGAATAGAAAAAATGAATCTATTGAATATATGCTCTATCTCTACATATCTAGTATAGCAAAGGGGTGTTTACTGAGAAGAAGCTACTATATTATGATAAGTGGCACTATCTAATGGTCTTTTTTTTTTACCATTAGTAACTAAGTAAAAAAAATCTAACTATAATTTGAAATATTCAAAATTTTAACTTTATCTTCAAATAGTTTTTTACTATGAAAAAGAAGTTACATGGTAAATAATAAAGTTAAAAAATGATCTACTTAATTAATTAATAATGAAATTCAAATAGAGCTATCCTTAGTTTTCTAAAATCTTCAATTATACACACATCTTATAATTAAATATTTTTTCAAAAGTGTTATAAAATTAAACATGTATTATAAATCATCATATAAGTATCAATTATTAAGTATAAGTTAAGAAAGTAAATATCTATATAGAGGGAGAGAGCATAGCAAAGGGTCTTTTAGTGAGGAGCTACTAGAGTATGTTATGTGACATTGTACTATTGGTCATTTTTTTTACCTATTACTAATTAACTTAAAAAGCTAATATAAGTTTAACTATTCAATAACTTTATCTCTCACATATCAATTTTTTTTTATTATGAAAATGAGTACAAACTAATTATGGAGTCTAACACATAATTATTAATTTCTATATGGTCAAGCCATTTATATATAGAAAGAGTTTAGTCCATTAAAAAAATAAATGAGCTTAATTATCCATAAAAAAAAAAGATTTTAAATGCATATTTAATACCTAAGAAGTAGTTTTTATTAGGAAAAATGAACACAAACTAATATGGACTATAACAAGTAATTATTAATTTTTATATTGTTCGCTCATTTATATTCCTGTCTAAAAGTTTAATCCATATTTAGATGTGTATAAGAGACAGCTTTTAAAGGCATCTTTAACAATCTTTAATTATCTTCTTATTTTTATTTTTGGTACTGTAAACTTAAACAAGATTGTTATATATCTTTTTCATCTTTACTTGATTTAATTACTAAAAGTTAGTTTGAGCATTAACTATATATATAGACAGTATTCATACGAAAATAGGAAGATTACCAATGATAACCTTCTAATAAGTTACATACTATCCCTACAAACTAAGAATGTCATATAACCCATATTTATTATAAATATTTAATCCTATATCTACCAAATTTATCCTTTTCTATCTCCCTCTATATTTACCTACTTCAATTAAAAAATTAAAAGATACATAATGCATGTGTGTAGTATGCCAATATTTTTAGTTTTTTTCTCTATATTTTTTTACTAATTCCTTTCAAAAAACGCAACATGTTACTTGCATCTATTTAAATATTCAATTACCATACTTATCACATCTATCCTTTTTTTTCCTAATTTTTTTTTACTACCCCATTTTAAAATACGAAGAGGTAGATGATATCCATTTTAAATATTCAATCACATAATTATCAAATTTATGCTTTTTTTTCTTTCTCTATTATGAGCCTTTTTTAATTTTATAAGATCTGATATACCTAAAGCTCTATTTTGAACTACTTAACTCAATATATTTATATGTCTCTTATATATATATATATATGTATATATATTCAATATATACAAATTCACACATACAGTAAATTATAGCAAAAGATCTTCTCATGAAAACTAGTGAAAAAATACCATATTTCACAGTATTTTTAATTTTTTATTCAACCGATGCAAACATGCAATAGTTCAATCTTAAAAGACTTTGTAGCAATAATACAACCAGTGCAAATATGCAACAATTGGATCTTTTTTTAGTAGATTTCAATCATGGAATGCGCCAATAATCATGCTATGCACTTAACTACCTTTCTTCATTTTCCTCTTTCACCTACAAAAACTAGATAATGCTAGCTATATTGAACAAATAAATATTCTAAAATTAGTTCTATTCAAACAAAATTTTCAGTACAAAATTATGTATAATTTTTGTGAGCATATCTATCTAAACTGTTTTGCATGTACAATTAGAATGCAGTTTAAATTATGGGCATCATAGTATTTTTATTTTTTTTATACTTTTGGGTTTACAAATTATATATGCTCTCCATTATTTGCACGGAAATAAAATACTATATACATACACATACATGTATTGGGTAATTATTAGTTTTTTGGTAATTTATTGAGTGTCAATGTCTAAATTGGAATAATGATACATGTAAGTACAAGACCCCAACAGTTTGGGATAGTGTTGGGGCCTAGAGGTGTAGAAACTTTATCTACCAAATATAACTAAGGAAAGATTAAAGTGTCAATGAGATGTGAGTAATGATAAATTTTTTCAATGATCTACAAAGATAAAATTTTTCAATGAGCCGTGATGATGTTAAATTATATTGAATAAAATTGATAAAATTTTTCAATGAGCCGTGATGATGTTAAATTATATTGAAATTATATTGAATCAAGACTTACTCAATATTAAAAAAATAGGAGTAAAAGATTTTATTTATTGGTCAGGCTGATAGTAATTTTCATAAAGATTGTCTGTTAAATAAGATTTAAGTTTCATAATTTTTTTTAAAAAAAAGAATATTTTGCTTAAAGAGGTTCGTGAGCCATGCTAATTTGCTAAACGGTATCATCAATTTAGAAAGCAATCTCAAAATTTGTTTATTGATATTTTTCTTTTACTTTTTTGACATGATATTATGTGTCATGATATCAATTCTTCTCTTATCTTATTAAATCAAAATAAAAAAAAAAAACTTTTAAAACACTTTAGATAACAACATATTTTTCAATTTTTTAAACCTTTTATTATATATTTTTATTTATATCTATTTATATTTATAAATATAAATAGATATCATTTTGTGTTAGATTAAATATATAATGAATTCAAGTACATACTCAATAATCCACACCACAAGATCATTACAATATACTTAATTTTTTGTCATTTATTGTGTCTAAGGTTTAAAAAAAATAAAAAAAATAAAATAAAAATAGCCTTTTTCCTTTATTTGATTTAATTATTAAAAGTTTCACGTAGTATCATTATCTTACTAACATTATTTTAATATAAAAATTAAATATATTTATTTTTCCGTACATAACACGGGATTTTAAGTTAGTTTTATATATATCAAGCATACACATTAAATTATATTATGAGCTGTTTCTATTTTTTTTTAAAAATAATTTATTTTTGTGAGGTGTATTAGAGAGAAGTTTTCTCTAATTAATAAAGAAGAACCTAGTCCGAGAAATAGTAGTACCTTCAAAGTCACAAATACTAGCTATAATTCTATGGAAAGAGTTTTTATTTTAACGATTGAATATCTAAAAATTAGGGATAAGATTATACCAATAAATTTAAAAATGAGATATAAATATTTAGAAGAGGCACCCGATCCTCTATCTAAAATTCTTCATCCAATGCTTCTATCCAAGTCGAAACGGCCTTATTGGTCATAAAAGGCAGATCTAGCATTTTGTTTTATAAGGTAGGGATAGTATGTAACTTATTAGAAGGTTATCATTGGTAATCTTCCTATTTTCGTATGAATATTTCTAGGAAGTTTCAAAGTTGACACAAATTTAATAAATCCATCTTATAGCAGATACTTGATCCCAAATATCGCAATTAAAAAGAAAAATGATGATTTGATTGTGGTACCGGGTCTTATCGTTTTTAAAATTAAATGAATGATCAGACTTATTTGTTCAAGTCGACGAAAGTTGAAGGGATCATTCTTCATTCAAATAACTCCTAGGCTTTGACTCGTATGAAAGCTCCACTAGGCTTTTTTTTTTAAAAAATTATTGGCGCATTCCTGTCTCTTATACACATCTAGATGTGTATAAGAGTAGAGGAAAAGTACTGAAAATATTTTTATATGAAATATATAGTCAAGATATTTAATATTGGTCTACTTATAGTATCTAAATGGTGTTTTTATACAGGTCTTAAAAAATTTAATTAGTTGCTCATCAAGTGGCATCAACTACGTACTGTTTGTTTGGTTAAAAAAAGTTACAGAAAATACACCGCAATTACTAAAAGATTTACATAAGGATAAAACAATCTTATCCTATATATGTCATAGAAAAAATTTTCAGTACTTTTCCCCCCATATTTAGTAAATATTTGTTTAATTTAATCCTATTAAGTTTTGATTTGGCATATAAGGACTAAGGTCTTCTATTTGGCAGTCTATAAATTATGTAAAACAAGTGGGCAAGACACACACTTTGTGTTGTATTAAAAAATGCCTAGCAATTAGAGTTGATGATTAGATTTTTTGAAGTGATAAAATTCATGTAGGAGGTAATAGTATTTTTCTTTTTTTTCAAATATTACCCTCAAAATTTTAACCAAAATAAATAAAAAATATATAAAAGGGAGAGTCTACTAGACCAAATGAGGGCCTCCCTCTTTATATATATATATATAATGTAGATATATGTCATAAAAAAATTTTCAGTACTTTGTTCCCTAGATTTAATAAATATTTGTTTAATTCAGTCCTACTAAGTTTTGATTTGGCATATAAGGACTAAGGTCTTCTATTTGACGGTATAAAATAAATTATGTAATATTGGCACAGACTAGATGTTATAAGAGACAATGCTTTTAAAACTAACATGACGTTGAAGAACTTTACATTTTAGGAAGGTAAAAGGTATCTATATCTGTAAGGTAAAATTTATTTTAATTATATGCGTAAACCCTATCACTTTCATGTTTTTTATTCAATTGCAGGATTTATTACAATAATTTTATTTGATTTCTCAAATAGAAAAGAGCAAACTCTAAATAAGGTCATGAAATTATTCATATATTTCAAATAAGTATATTTTTTTTTGCAAAATTAGTAGAAATGGTTAATAAACTATCAAAGTATGGATTTAAGGACATCCATTAGTCTGAGTCGTTAATGTAGGCGGAATCTAATTTATCGAAGGTAAAATTATCAAATACTATAGAAAATGATAGGTAAAAAAAAAAGGTTTGCGATTAAGTACTGATTTTGTAAAGATAAAATTCCAGATAAAGTAATTGAAGATTTTGGAGGGGGAAGTTGGGAATAGCAGAATAGGGTTGGAAGGGCAAATATGGGGTAGGGAGGCTAGGAGTGGCGGATGGGAATGGGGTACGGGAAAATTCTTACATAGATCCGGTTTACGATAGATGGAATGAATCTCTTGGTTCATATTCATCAATATCACTTTAACTCATTAAAAATAAATTTTATCAAGGTGATCTGGATGAATATAGATCTGTCTCTTATACACATCTATATGTGTATAAGAACAGACATTTTAGATTCATATAAGAATTATACACATCATTTGGATAGATGGGGAATAGGGGTTGGCAAATACCCTTAGGTAGACCCGGTCTTTTGCCCCACTTGTAGATCTTGTGGTGTGGATTAAAGTTTAGAGAATTCATGACATTAGCTGATGTAAGTAAAATTTTTTAAGATATAATCCTGACCATAAGATTTACAAGTAGGTCCAAATATTAGGTCTACCTAAATATTTTCGATAGGGGTTTGGGATAGTGGTAAATTAGGGGCTAGGTGGCTAGGAATATGTGATGGGTGGCGTGGGGCGTATGGAGTAGATGAGAGTGGTTGCAAAGTTATTGGTAATTCAATTTTGACCCTAGAATAGATTACTTTATTTTGAAACTTTTCTCTTATGACCACATCTACATGTGTATAAGAGACAGGCATATACTTCGATTTCCAGATCGATTGTTACAATATCAATTAGGGACAAACGTCTATTGTCGATTTCTCTTTTTTGGATAGGGTAAGTCTAAGTACAATCTTATCTAACCGTATTAAGGTTTGTCACTATGTATAATATATTCGTATTCGAATCACTTTGGAATTAAAGGGTAGAGTTTTGCCCCTCGAATAAGTTTCAACATTCAAATTAATTACTTTAGACAAAACAAAAATTTAGAGAGATTTTGTAGCCTGTAAACATGAGACCTGTCAATCGATCTGGAAATCGAAGTATATGCTTACCATAAGTTGGCATGGTTACAAGTCATTACTGATTCCTATTTCTACTTATTTTCTTCCTTTGTACTGCAATACTTGAGTACTCGTAGCCATTTGCTTGAAAGCTAACTTCATGTCCAGTCTTAGGTTGCTTGCTAGCTAGGGCATGGGAGAACTAAGCCTAAGGGGTAGGAATTGATTTAGTTAGCAAGTCTAGCTACTGTTTGATCACTAAGTGTTTTGGAGTGTTTGATAAGTAGGCATGGCCATGGTCCGAAACTAGAACCGGAATTATTATCGACAGTTCTCAAAATCAGATTTAGAGTCATGAACACGGTTTCGATTCCAATTTTCTGTTTTTCGGAACTGAAACCAGAATCAGCCGCCTACATTAACGACTCAGACTAAGATGTGTATAAGAGACAGCAACAATTCTAGCCGATTTTCTAGTTTAAACCGTAACTGGAATTGAAACCGGACAGAACTAGAAAATCGGCTAGAATTGTTGGTTGCAGTTCTGGAACCGAATCTAAGATTTCGATTCTGAAACCGTGGTCATGCCTATTGATGAGTCGTGTTGATTTAGGGGTTTGAAAATTAGTTATTTGACCCATTTAGGCCTACTTAAACATTTTAATTTTTTCTCCTTTATGGGCCTAGACACTGTATATATACAGTCTCTTTATGTGTATCTATCCAACTTGGTTTACACGTACCTGTCATTATAACTAATAGATTTATAAGACATGTTGTATATGTAGAAATTGTTGCTTATACAATTTACTAGATGTGTTTAGAAGACCTTAGTCCTTATATGCCAAATCAAATTTACTGAATAGTTATTTAGGTCTTTTATTACTATTAATAATATCATATTAAACCACCACTATATAATTTCTTTCTTTTTTTTTTTTACTTAGTTTTAAATCTCACATACACATAAAATGTATCTTGCCCACTAATATAATGTAAAGTATAATACCAACATTATAGTGAAGGGTACCCAAAATTAGTTTTAGGCCATTTATTTCCCGTCATCATTTGCAAAAGAACAACAAGATAAAACATTTTTTTTAATCGAATTTGATATAGTAGTCTCTCCTTTTGGGTTCTTAATTAGTTAATTTTAAATTTTAAAAAATAACCACCATCAAGTAAAAAAAAAAAGAAGAAATAATTACCATCAAGTAACAAAAAATAAAAGGAAAAAAAAAAGATGTTTAAATTTCCTAATTCTTTAATTACTTATAAAAAATTATCTCTTAAATTTATTTAAAAAATTCTTTTAATTTAACAATACTAAATTATTTAATTAATGTTATATTTATAATTTTTCTTTTAAATGGCACACACAATGACTAATATAATTTAGATGTCGAAGAAGGACAAGAAACAAATTATGCTAAAACTGTTGAACATGAGTAAAATTTCCAATTCCAACTCGAAGCTTGAAAGATAAGTTGAACAGCACTCCCTTCTCCATCATGAACCAATGCTAAATGGACCTCTCATCATCTCTAAAATAATGTTTTTAAATTCGCTAATGCTCAAACACATTATTTTAGGAATTAAAAATAAAACTCCATATTCTAATATGCTAGCTTAAAATCATGGAAAACCTCAGGATCGTACCCGATTTACGTAAAATTAATTTTACTTCATAAATGTGTACCTTCAAATGATTGAGAGAGCATTAAATTTGTACCAGCCACTACAATCAAAAAGCAAAACTTCCAGACACCGAAAAATTTTTTAACTTAATTTTTGCCAAAGAATTGAAGCTTTAAGTAGTTGATTTGACATTTAAGCTTTTAAGATTTGATCTATAATAACCCTAAACTTTTCAGCAACAGCAAAATGAAAATATCTTATGGCTGGATTTCCTAAAAACATCAAGCCATCGACAGTTTTGATAAATGTCACTTTGCTATGGAATTTATCAAATTTCAGTTATTGATTTGGCATTTTAGCTTTGAAGAATTGTTAGTAGACTAGCTTCAAATCTTAAAAGTTGCAAAATTAAAATGTCAATATGATTAGGTAATCCTAAACATGCCAAACTAACACAAAACATATGTTTGTATCAATGACTTCTAATGAATAGTTGGACAATTCTGAAAAAAATATTAACAAGTTGGATCTAAACTAATCGAAGAAATTCAACTCATAAAACTAAAAAAAAAATCTAATAAAAGGCTTTGATCATAGGAGATATAAAATTGGAAAATATTTAGATTGTGAAATAAAATGAAATATGAGCTTAAAACTTTACACTACATATTGATTATTGAGTCTGTGATTTTTTTTCCCTTTTAGAAGTGCTTTAAGAAAAATAAAAGTGTAGTACTTTTTAAGGATTTAGTCTATGCAAAATAAAATATAATTAGAAAATATGTTTAGAATACCTTTAATTTTTTTTTTTTTTTGGGAAATAACTCTATCCAAATAAATCTGGATTCAAATAATTTCTTTATACACAAAAAGTTTGGTTAATAACAACACTTTTCTAACTTTCCAATTAGGTAAGTACATAGAAGTAACCATTAATTGGAAAGTTAGAGAAGTGTAATCACTGCATGTTGCTACTTAAAGTAAAAGCAGCCATTGGTAAGCAAACAAAAGCAAGCTTTCCACTTTAATTAATTACATGTTGACACTTACTTTGGCAAAAGCTAAGCTTAATAATTATAAATCAAACTAACTTATGCAGCGAGGTCGAGAAAAGAATTACCAATCTGTCGATAATCTGTCTCTTATACTACATAAGACTTGAAATAGAAGAAAAACATTAATTTGATTTTAACCACTAAAGAAAGAAAAAGAACAGCATCTTTCCATAAATGACCAAAAAAAAAAAGACAAAAGCACACGCAAAATGGCCATCCAACACATTTAAAATTCCTAAATTTTTTAAATTAATTCTTTTCTCGACCTCGCTGCATAAGTTAGTTTGAATGCAATTTTTTCCCAAATTTCTATTGTTTAAAAGCAAATTTTGAAGGTCTTATATATTTTCAAGTACTCTGTCAATTGATATAATAAACTTAGATGATTATTTCTTTCTCCAAATTCTGAAATTTCTCGAATTTAACTTGGCATTAACATAAATTTCTAAGAATAACTTCAATTTTTTTTTTGAACATATCAATTTCTTTAAATTTTATACACTTGTACATGTATGGTATAAACGAACTTAAAGAAATTAAACATGCAATATTCGAACTTCTTTAATTATTTTAATGCGTTTATAAGGATTTCAAATTTAACTTAAATTACATTTTTAATCAAACTCAAACTTATTCTCTAATTTTGCCGAACTCACAATTTTTACATGATATAAAATTAAAATTTTAAATTTATTAGTCAAATGAATTTTATTTAAATTTAATTTAATTATTAATAAAAATAAAATTTAAATAATTAAATTTAATTCGAATATTAAATAATTCAACATTACACTTCATAATTAACAAAAGGAAGATGAAAAAATTTAAGTAAATTCGATCTTTGATTTCACTTGTACACTCTGTGATCATGATTAAATTTTAAAAAATTTTACCTACATCAAAATATATCATAAATTTTCTAATAATTTAATTAATTTATAAGTAAAATTAAAAATCAAATTTACTAAAATATTTATAAATGTATCCAAAGAACGGATTTACTATTTGGCAAGAAAGATAGGGCTATCCTTCTCTCACTACATTAATGATTGATTCTCAGTTCTTCATTCTGGATTCCATTTTTGACCCTCAATTCCCTCTCAACAACATTTGCACTTAATTACACTTGTACTAATAATACTCTCCCCTTTTTTTGGTCTATATACTTTGAAAAAAAAAATTATAATAAAATTAGCAACTGGAGCTGCGGCGAGGTGATCGATAATGGAGTCGCCGGTCCGGTGAACAAGTCTCGCCGGAGATCTCCTTTTTCGGATCTGTAATTACTCATCTCTTGAAATTTATAGGTAATCACTCCTATTACTATATTTCAGTGGATAAATCAGCTTTAACTTATTTTTTTTTCCCTTTAATTTTGGGTAGAAATGAATTTCATTTTTTGGTGTATTCTCGATTTTAATTTTACTTAGTGTATTTATAAATAGCTCCACAATTATGATGGAAGTGTTTTATTTGGTATTTGTATAACATAAAGCGGATTGCTTTGAGTTTGTTTATGTGAGAATATTTTTTTTTGGGCTCTAATTTTTATGCATGAAATTGAAAGTTTTTTACTTGAATCTGAAAGTTTGATTTGCTTTATGAGTATTTATTAGAGAATCTGTACTTTAGTTTTATTTTTAGGTGGAATTTAATAAAGTTGTGAAGCTAATTTTTTTTTTTAATTATTTTTTGTGTGTTGGATAAGTGAAATTAGTCCACTTTTATATTAAAACAACATGATTTTGGGTTCCTAGATATGCTAGGAAAGTTGAATTTTGAAGAATTTTGGAATCTGTGATTGTTTTAAGATTTTCTTATTTTATTTGCAGAGAAATTTGATGAGTTTATTATGAGGTTATGATCTGTTTAAATTGCTCTTGGCTTGAAAGTAGGTGACTTTAGTTGTAAAGAGGTGGTGAAAGAGCTGTTAAAAGACTAATAAAAAAAAATAGTGTATTTGGAGGAAGCCCGGATGAGCAGAACAGATGTTATTGGCAGTGGAAGGAGGAGGGTTCTTCTCTTCTTCGGCTTCTGGGTATAGCAAGGGACTGACCCTTCTCCTCTTGGGTTCGAAGAACGAAGAGAAACCCATGAGAGTGACGCCGTGGAATCAGTACCAGTTGGTGGACCAAGATACTGATCCTGATCCTGATCTCCAGCTGGCTTCTGGCAAGAATATAAGAGCCGCGGCTGCGCCCCATTTGTTTGCTTTGGTAGCGCTACCGCTGGACTTGAGAGCCCGTCTCCTTTAAAAGTGGGCCTGACACAGCTGCAAGAAGTTTTGCCGCAGCCTCCTGTTGCTGAAAAGTGTAGGGATCAGGTTGTTCATTCTGCTCATATTGTGGATGACTGTGATAGTGATGCAATGGTTACTCTTAAAAGTAGCTTGAAGAAACCATCAAGTAGTAATCCTGTTGTTGATGATGGTAGTGATGAGCTTGTGGGATTCCTGCCTTGTGCGGAATGGATACTGATGTTGTCAGTCACATAGAAACGAGGAAAGTGCAGTGGACAGATACATCTGGAGGAGAACTTGTTGAGATCCGAGAATTTGAGCTCAGGTATTACTCTATCAGAACTCATTTCCGAATTGGAAATTAATTCAGATATGCTGCTTTTAGAATTTTTTCCGTGATACCAAAAGATTGCTCGTGAATATACAGAGATTGTCTTATTTCTATTTGCAATCTTGTATGGTTGATGGATCACAATTTTAGGCCAGTAATATGCAAGCGATTTTTTAGGAGGATTATGATTTTAATAAATGGAAAAAATTTTAGAATTTTTTCAAATTACATGGTAGTTAGTTGTCTCAGACTATGATTGACAATTCTTAGGTTAAATAGAGGGAGCCTTTGTCCTCATTCCAGAAAGGGTCTTTTCCTATTCCTGTCTCTGATAGAGTCTAGATTGTACAAGAAATGGTTCAATCTTGACCAAAAAGGAGTTTTCCCTGGGATAGGGAAAACCGTAAGTTTGAACTTTCTCAGGATAGGATATGTCCACTTTTCTGATTTGATTTGATTTGTTCTAGGTTCAATCTAGTCCACTCTGTAAAAGTTGATAGGTGTTGGATTTTAATTTTACAGATGTCTTATTAGCTATTAATTGGTAGAAATATCAAATTTTGATGTGGAAATGAAGTTGGTTTCTAATAATCTTCTATTAACTTGTGTGGAACTAAGGGAATTGCTATCAAAGTGTGGTAACAAATAAAACTCATGCGAGGTAGAAAATAAGAAAAGGATGCAAAGAATGCCATTATTTCAATTGCCAAAGAGATTTGAAAAAAAAAAACTAAATGTAGGTTCTCGAGGTTAGTTTAAAATTTTTATATCCTTGGGTAGAAGCTAGTCATCTCAAAAGGGTAAAGTCAAAAAAAGTCGTATGACCTGTTTGAGCGTGCTACCTAATACACTGCTTATTGACCTTATAGTATCTTGTAGTCTTTATTCTTGTTATTAATTGGTTAAAAAAATGCTATCTACTCCTATTCTTCACCAGCCACCATGGCAATTTTGGACACTGAAGGCATATTCAGTTCCTTGCCTTATTCAAATTCTTCTTTATTTGGTAACTTTTGACATTGTTCACATTAGACCAATTTGTTCCTTTTGAGGGCAAGTAATGTGCTAAACACTTATCCAAAGTAGAAATATGGGAGAGGAGCAATAGAATGAGATGATTCTATGGATAATCTGCTTGTTCTTATAACATCTAGATTGTTATTAATTTTGAATGATTATTGCCATTTATCATCTAGAAGTATTTTCTTTCCATTTCATATTTGTGGCCATGAATCTTGTCAAAGAATATGCCAGAGTTGTATGAAATATCTCTGTGCTTTATATATATTTGATTTCTCAATCAAATTCATTTTGGACTTCGTGCAATTGCAGCGATGATGATGGATCTGATGATGAGTTTGACAATGGGAATGAAAGGACCTGTTCATGCACGATAATGTAGCTTCACTGAAGCATTATGGGCTTGACTTGTGACGCATGCTGTTTAGGAAGCTCATTTGAGGCACGATTAGCTATGGAATACTTGACAAGCAAAACTTCAAAACTAAATGTGAGGGTCGTGCAGAGGTGATATCCCGTGCGGCATTGGCTCAACTGGTCTGTGGTGTCTATATTCGAGTTCTTGGAGTTTCAATTTTGTCTCGAGATTATCATCTTTTCCATGATATTCTTGTTCTATAGGTCATCATGTTGTCCATTGTTTCATTATCATTTATTTGTTTTATATTTTTGTTTCCTGGTTTAGAATATTCCCTTATTTCTCTTTTCCCCCTTTCTATTCATGTTTTCCCAGTGACACTTTTATTGAGATTGTAAATTTTCATTGCCACGATGGAGTAGAGGGCTTGAGTGCGGAGTTGAGAGCTAATCACTGAGGCACAGTTTTACACTGCTTTGTTTGCTGGACAAAGCTGCACTCGTGACCAAAGAGATCCTTTCTGTCCCTATGCGTAGCAATCAGTGGCATTTTGTTATTTGGCCCACGCTGGAAAATGTAGTTTTACTTGAATGACTGGAGTTATGATCATACCTGTAATTTGAAGGCTGCAAAATTCCATTGCAGTTCATTGCAAATGTTTGTAGTGTTTCTAAGCATATGAAAGGTCCATGATGCTAGCATCTGTAGCTGTGTAGAAAAATACTTTTCTCCTGGTGAATTAGTTGCAGGATGTAAAACCATTATAAGAATGAAGAAACCGCAGTTGAAAATTTTTAGGTTCTAGGTCCAGTTGAGACTTGCATTAGCATGTTTAAGATTGATTTCTTGTCTAATGCAAGCATTACTGGAGAGTCCTGAAAACTTTAAAAAGGTAACAGGGGTAAAAGTACAAGAGTTCATCACATGACAGAATCTACATGAAATAAATGTGCTACTATCAGTCGATATCTCTTTCTCTCGACTCTTCCAATGACTGTTAAAATGAAAAATACGTAGAAAGATGTCAAAGAGTTCCGCGGACAAAGCGATTCTTGTCCCAGGAATGGTTTGTTAATGTTGTTGTTGACTTGTTTGTCTTTTATGACGTTTACTTGTTGAGTTGAAACTTGGCAATTAGCAGTTAGAAAAGTCGGTAGCTAAAGTACTTCCATTTCTCTCATGTGGATTGTGGACTAAAGGCATCAAGTCATCATCCATCTCGTCTCAGAGATTTGGCCATATCTCATCCACAAAACTTAATTCCACTGATTCCGATGACACAAACACACACTCACCACCCAACTTTTTTCCCTTCTTTCCTATTATTCCCGGAAAAAATAACACAGAAAACAGAAAGTACAGAAATCAGAATCGAAGAAAATGTCACTGGCATCATCATCATCATTTCCATGCATCGAACTAAGAAGCCTAGGATCACCCCAATCCTATTCATCATCCCCCTCATCTTCTACATTCTCATCTTCCACTTTCAGATTATCTACAGCTAATAAGGCCACACTACCTATAAGCTGAATTCTCAAGCTGAGGGGCCAATAAGAGGGCAAATAAGAAGACCTGTGGCTCCTGCTCCTCCTTCTCCTCCTCCTCCTACTCCTGTAAAGCCAATCCCACCATCACGTCCACCTTCTTCTCCAGCTTCTGCTTCACCTCCTCCACCAACACCTAGTGCACCTCCCAAGCTTGTGGCTGTGGCTGCTGTGGAAGACAAGAATGTGATTACCTTGGAGTTTCAAAGGCAAAAGGCAAAGGAACTTCAAGAATACTTTAAGCAGAAGAAGCTTGAAGAAGCTGATCAAGGTCCCTTCTTTGGTTTCATTGGCAAGAATGAGATTGCCAATGGCAGGTATTACACATTTCATAATTTTCAGTTTTTGGCTTTAGTCTTACTTGTTAATTCCTTTTCATGTGTTTTTCTGTTGAATTACAAATTTATATGATACTTTTATTCTCTTAAGATTATTTGGTGAGGAGGGTTAAGGAAGGTTTTCATTGTAGAATTCTTTTCCCGTTTTGGGTCACAAGTAAGTTTCAATCTTGGTACTAATTTTGGTTCCACAGTCACTAAAAGATTTTATCTTGGCAAATAGTGAGCAATACTTGTGATAAAAACTCTGTTCCCTGTTTAGTTAGTGAGGAATTTTGAATGGTTTTTTCTAGAAATCTTGGTTTAGTTAAGCATGTCATGATTGCGTCATTGGACAATAGGAAAGGTGGTTGTTCTTCTTCTTGTTTTTTTGTTTCTGGACTAGTAAATACTAACTGATTTTTTAAGGTGCCAAATCTCATTCTAATGTAAGGAAAGCTTGTTGTTTGTGGTGTTAAATAAGCATTACTTGTAATTTGTCAAAATCCGGATTGCAATACTCTTCCACCATTGATGAACTTCTTGTTCACTCCGAACTTCATTCTAACTACAGCAATGTTTTTGCAAAATTATTTGACTTTGCTTCCATTGGATGGGAAAAAAAAAAAAAAAAAGACTAATAACAAAGCTGTGTAGCATAAGAAAATCCTGGTTGTTACTAAACCCTTGTCATTATGCACTGTAGTATGGTAATTAACCTTTTAATCTAGATACACGAGAGCTCATCATCCATAAATAGTTTAAAAACTCGGTGACTTCAATGCTGCTGTTCTAATGGCATGTATTTCTTCTTCCAAGTGGAACTATATCAATAGCATATTACGAAGAGGTACTGGTTGGGAATGTTTGATGACGAATGTATTTAGTCAGAGAAAAAAGTTGGTATTAGGAACAGTCAAAGGTAGTCTTCTAATGTGAACACTTGAATGCTATTACTGCTCAACGTGACAAGGATAAGACCCGTGAGACTTTTGTTCACAAGTGATTGAATACCTGCTATTCTAGTATTTTTTTTTTTTTTCCTTCCTTTGTTCTCTAGCTTAAATGTTGTCTTCATAGGATTCGTCAAAATTTAGTCATGAAGTAGAATTTGTTTATTTATTTGCAGTGCCATTTAATTTAACAAAAAGCAGGATATTTCTGATATTACTGATACAATGTCTGGAAGAGACAGTTTTATACCTCTTAACTTGATTTCTAGAAGTTATTGACTGATTTTCTGGAATTAAATAATTGCACCGAGTCTCCCCAACTCTGCGCGATAGTGTTGTGTGTATATATAGTTTATTTTTCTCATTGTATGACAGCTATTTTTCTCATTATATGAGTAATCATAGTTTTGGTACTAAAATGCTCGAGGACTAATTAGTTGTTTTGAAGGCAAGCATGATATAAATTTATAATGCATTTGATTTTGATATGCGAGGGATGAGGGTTGTCCATTTTAGACCACAAACGTATCTACCTATAAAGGAGCAAATTTTTCTGCAGGTAGTTCTGCCATTATCAGGCAATATTGCAAGGCCTCCGATCAAAACCAATTGAGTAACTTTTGCATGTTGAGAATCTAAATTTCCCAGAGGCAGTTTCTCTTGAAGAGTGAATGGTTATTTGACTAGGAAATGTTACTCTTTGACACTCATTAAGTACTTTTGGAGAGTCCACAGAGCTAGAAGAAGGATATCTTTAGTCTGGTACATAAGATTTTGACATGAACTATTACCATTCAGCAAACAAGATTTAGTTATGGCCTGTGTGTCTCTGTGTGTGTTCATGTTTGTATCTCTCTGTCTCTGATAATCTCTCTATACACAAAATCTACAGGTAATTATGCTAAATTAATGAAAGTCACTTAAAATTTGGATCTTATACTGGCTCAGGATCTTCTGTAAACTCAGTTTGTTGCTCGCTCTTTAATATTGTGCCATTTGAGGTCAAATTCTATAATGAAACATGTCTTGATATCATAAACGAGCTTAGTAAGCAGTAATAATGTGCTTTACCATAAGTTATTACAACATGAATGATATCTTTAGCTAATTTGGACCAGAAACAATCATTTACCTTTCTGCTGGCCGCATTATAATGATTTACCTATTTGCTTCTGCTTAAATTACATCTGAGGTTAAAATTTATTATGTATTAGTCACGGTATCGAAAGCAAAATAGGAGTCAATGTATCACTATTATAATTAAAGTTCATAGTACTGTCGATTGCTATCTCTTTGATGTGTATAAGAGACAGTACCAGGCACAATGCTGGGTGATTGTTCATTTATTTGCAATGCCTACTTATTTTATTTGTTCAGAAATTCAATCAGATGATGATATTTGTCTCTGCTATTCTTGAATCATGAATGAGCAGATGGGCAATGTTTGGTTTTGCTGTTGGGATTTTAACAGAGTATGCCACAGGCTCTGACTTTGTAGATCAGGTTAAGATGTCTCCTATCCACATTTTGGGATTGTAAGATCTCGAATGATTCTTCAATGGATTACATCAAGGTCACAACTGCTGTATGTCTTCTGTGACGTATGTATTCATAGTTGATGTTCCGCTGTAACTTGGCAATTTGTTCGAGTCACTGGATTGCAACATATTGTATCTAATGAACCTCTCGATTTTCCCATGATACAAAGTACAAGTTTCTCACTTGATTGCAACATATTGTAACGAATGAACCTTTCTCGATTTTTCCATGATACAAAAGTCTCAAGTTTCTCCATTGTTCTTGGTTTTCACTATCCATTAGTAATTTCATTCTGCTTCAGATCATTTATCCCACTTTCTGATGCAATCTTTGTCTCACTCGTTGAATGCTCTCCACTTGTACTTTACCTTACAAGCATTTACTGTACTAAAGTACACGTGGTGATCATCCAGACAGTGAGATGAGAGATAGTAGTCTCCCAAAGAAATGGAAACTGTTTTAGGCCTGGTAGTTTGCTTCAAAAGAAGAACGAGATACATGCATTGAGAAACAAACAAGATAAACAAGAAGGAATGCCAAAGCAAGTTTGTCCATTAAGGAATTGCTGTTGCTTCTGGTATGTAGCTTTAAGTGTTGTTGAATTGAACCTCTTAACGAACTATTGGATTTGGGATTTCGATTCTGATTCTTTCCGTTGACATTTTATGTATATATCATCGTCCATCTATCATTTTCCTAACAGTAGATTGTGTTCATTCTCCTAGAACATTATTTGGGGCACATTTTGCACATCTCCTTGATCAGGACACAAGCTGCAATATTTTTCCCCTTCCACTTGTATATTCGCAACATTGTTAAAAAATTCAAGAAATGTGTGTAACCTCAGTTGGTTTTTTGGCCAATCAAATCTAATGCGATATTGAGTTTTGTTATTCACTTCATAATACAGCAGATTTTACTGTCAAGATGTCAAATAATATGACATTTTTCAATCATTATAAGATTTAAAATACTCACTCCACATTGTAATATAAAAAAATAATTCACCAAAGAGAGCACGAATTCTTTAGCCATTTGTTTCAGGATAGGAAAGCTTGGGGCGTTGATATTCAAAAGGTTTTCCCTCATATATATCTCAACCATTTTGTCCCATTCCAAAATGTCATTTTTTGGGGGCTGATGAGTTCTCACCACAGGATCAACCAATTCTGACTAATGACTAAATCATACTTTTCTCTACAATTCTCTATCTCTTCAGATATCTGTGGGGACAAATGGCCCTTTTCTTGTTATTATGTGTTAAGCTGTCATCAATTAAATAAAATGTAAAATCATCATAATCTGCTTGTTTAGAAAAATATTTTGTTTGAACTCTTCTTGATTTTTATTTTAACTCTTCTTGATTTATTATGTCTTATTAGGGTTAGAATACTATATATGCCTGGTTTTACCAACTTATCACCAATTGGATGATTGGGTCTAATCTTATGAATAGAAAAACTATAATAATCAAAATATACAGGTTATTTATGAATATTATAAGAGATTGCTCTTGAATAAAATCAATGAAGACAAGGGATTGGACATGGAATTAAAATGACACCACTTTCAGCGGGCTCTTTTTTTTTTTTTTTGAAGGCAAATGTTTGAGTTCGACTCTTATTCACCTATTTTTCTCGTCCCCTAATGTATCTTGATATCGTACAGAAATCAAATAATAGTATTCAAATCAGTTACCTACTATAATTCAACACATAGAATGATTTACATCCTGTAACATGGTTGCAGCTAGCAATTATTACATAACACAAAAGATTATACAACTCAGATGCACTCAATGCTTCAACGAGGCATTCACGAGAATATGAAAATGCAACAAGATCAGAGAAGGATATTCCATGAACTAACTAGTTTGATATTTCCTAGCTTGACAAATAATGGTTCCAATGGTAAGTAAAAGCAGAATTTGAACATATTGAAAACTATAAAAAACAGGTTGAAAGATTTTCTAGAGTCTGTATTCTATGTTTTGGATCATTATTTACAAAAAAGATATAAAAATTTCCGATTCTAAAATGTTAGCTATGTGGAAACTTAGCAGAATGAGAATTAATATAACAGGTCCCTTTGTTTCACCTGAAATTGGTTCTAAAATTTGTTTTTCTGAGAAAGCTAAGAAGCCATCAAAAAATCAGAAGATTCTGTGAATGCAAAAGCATATTGCTGTGTTGTTTTTTCTCATTGTGTTCACATTTCACGGAGGAAGCTAAGAAATGTGCTTAGAAATATAGGAATGTTATGAGTATTTTACTATGCAAAGCATAACTTTTATGAATTATTCCAAATGGCAAGAGAAGCTAGCCGGCCTCATTCTCTGACATCTTCTTCTCTTAGACCTTTTTTTTTTGTTATTTTTTTATTGCTTGGGCTACTATACACTTGCCTGAATTTCTTTCGTCTTTCTATACCAAATGTCTTTTTCTACTATTTTTTGTTGATATACTCATCTTGACTTTATCCTTTCGGCTTCTATTCCTTTGGTCATCTAACAGGTGTGGAGTTTTTGTTAAGTACTGTAGCAACTAGCTAGTCTATGGGGAGTAGTCAGGGCAGGCCTCCAATGGATTCGCCTCCTCCCGGATTGCTGAAGTTGAAGTTGGAAAATGGTTATGTTAAAGTTGGCCATGCAGCAGCAAGGAGATCAACTGGAGAAAGGCATTATACTATTGGTGCAGGTCAGTTTTTCAGGCATGAAACAAGGCATGGAAGTGCAAGTAATAGTGGATAAGACGAGCAGCGGCAGCAGAGAAAAGAAGCCTATCACTAGAGAAAGCACGAGAATTGGTGCTGATAGTGGTGATGTAGGTGGCATTTATGGTAGGAATTATGGAGCTTCAAGCACTGGAAGCTGCGGAAATCAAGAAAAGAAGCTAATGGATTGCGAGGAGAAGAGAGATTTGAGTGCAAATGGTGGAGTTGGAAATGTCTCTATACGAAGGTCATCAAATAAAAGTGATGCAGATGACGGTGAGCTTGTGGATGGATGGCCAAAATGGTTACTTGATAATATTCCTACTAATGCATTGGCAGGCTTAACTCCAAGAAGTGCAGAAACATATGACAAGATTGATAAGGTAAGCCTTTCATCTCACTGCTCTTTGATTTAAGGTTCATATATATTACAGTGGAGGATCAGCTGATTGCAGCATTATTTTCTTACTTTGCAACTGAGTCTGTTCAGTTTCTCTACTGTTTTCTGATATATGATTACAGGATATTGGTTTTGAGAAAAAAAAAGAAAAAAAGAAGAGATTACTGGATATTGCAAAAAGCCTAATCATACTAATGATTTCAGTTCTGAAAATCTATAGTTAAGTGACAATCTGCAATAGAAATGTTATAATTGTGATTTAGTGGTAATCCTCAACTTCGTAGGTAGGTCAAGGCACATATAGCAATGTGTATAAAGCTCGGGATAAGTACACGGGAAAGATTGTTGCCTTAAAGAAAGTTCGTTTCGACACATCAGAGCCTGAGAGTGTCAAATTTATGGCAAGAGAGATCAGGATCCTGAGGAAATTGGATCATCCTAATATTTTGAAGCTTGAAGGATTGGCTACTTCAAGAATGCATTATAGCATTTACCTAGTTTTCGATTACATGCAATGTGATTTAGCTAGCATTATATCCCGGCCTGATGAAAGGCTTACTGAACCACAGGTTAGAAAGTTCTCCATTTTTACTCTTCCTCATTCTATTTGGAGATTGATCATGAATTTCTTGGTTTGATTTACAATGTTGACAAAATGCAGGTCAAGTGCTACATGCATCAACTGCTTTCGGGCCTGCAATATTGCCATGAAAAAGGGATCCTCCACAGAGACATCAAGGGATCCAATTTGTTAATTGATAAAAAGGGCATGCTAAAAATTGCAGATTTTGGGCTTGCAAATTATTATAATCCTGAGAAAAAGCGTCCCCATACTAGCCGAGTCGTGACACTCAATAATATTCCATAGCTATTATTAGGCGCAACAGATTATGGAATAGGAATTGATCTCTGGAGTGCTGGATGCCTCATGGCCGAGATGTTCACGGGGAGGCCAATCTTACCTGGCAGGACAGAGGTAATTAACTAGTTTATGCAGGTTTAACAAAATGTTGAACATTTACTATAGCAAAACCTATGTGACAAAATCTTGAAAGTGGCTATATGTTGTATCTTCATTCTATTCGCCTTGTAATTTCCTACTCTTAATGTAAACTTATTAATTGAAATTTTTTTTCCCTACTATCATATTGTTTAGGTAGAGCAAGTTCATAAGATTTTTAAGCTCTGTGGAACACCTCCAGATGATTTCTGGAAAAGAGTGAAGCTGGCATCAACATTCAGACCACCACAAACATATAAGCCTAGACTTAGAGAAGCTTTCAGGAATTTTCCCACATCTTCTATAGGTCTTTTAATAACTCTTCTTGCTCTGGATCCAAGAAGTCGCTGTTCTGCAGCATCAGCTCTCCGATTGAGGTAAGGGAGATTGCAAGAATCTATTCCCCTAGAGTCATATAGTCCCTTCGCCTGAGAGTACGAATGCAGGACTACTTGAGCCTTCTAAACATTGTTTTTCCTTTTCCTCAAAAAATGTTTGATAATATTGATTTTATTTTGAGAGACTTGGGGAAGGATGCAGCTAGAACTCATAATTACTCTAAACTTCTTGCGTGAAACTGATTCTGTGAAGCTTATCTATGCTGATCATTTTTTTTTTTGGGGCAGTTCTTTTATACATCAAGACCTTTGGCATGTGATCTTTCTGGATTACCAGTAATCCACAAAGAGGAAGATGAAGCAACTCTAACAAGTGAAAGGAGAAAGTGAGTAATTCAGCACGTACTTTCCTATATAAAATTTAAACATAACAGTACACTTTTGGCGAGGAAATCCGAGAAACATTGATCATTATGAAAGTATCACGCCATAATGTGTCACTAAATTACAACTAATAGTCAGATTAAGGATGCTTACAGGAGTATAATTAATGACTAGTGGTAACATATGGTTCTTGATCCTGTTTTCACCACTGTTCACAAACTACTCTTTAATGTCTACCATTCTTCTTCAAAAATTGTATTACTTCCTTCAAACCATGAAACCGATAAGGTCTTCTGCAGTTGTATTGTTCAAGATACTCCATTTAGCTTATGGTGGTGGCATTAACAATTGTACTTACCAACAGATCTTTTAGTATTTGGTTACAAGTGTTTTGCTGGTTTTTTGCTACAGGCACAGACTTCCAGCCACTTGTCAGTTCAAAAATGAGACATCGGTCTCAATCACACAGAGAACGCAGGAAGAAAGAAATAGCAGCAGAAAAACAAGAAGGAGATCCATGTGGTTCTGAGGTATGTTGTAGGTTGTAACACCCGGGGTGTTACAACCTAAAATGTTTAAGCCAGATGCTTAGTAGTACTATGACCTAAGGTATTATACAATACCATATCCCCTCCCAGGGGACAGGCATTACATATGTGATATAGTTTACACATGTTTGACTAATCCTTCCATGTTTGCAAGAAGGCATTGGCTTGATATTATTCAGATTTCATGGCCAGCCTTTCTATTTGTCCAAACTAGATAACCTGTGCACTTTGGCACCTCAAAACTTCAATAGTTTCCTATGGTCATTGTTTGTGTAGCTTTTATAAGTGTAAGTATCTCAAATTGGAGATAAAATGGTATTCTTTTCTTTTATGGTTCTTTCCAGGAGCCAGAGAAGAATGCAGAAACTCAGTTGCTCAATTACATGGGACCTGGAAACAGTGCAACAAGCACATCATCCTGCAGTGGAAAGCTAACAACCTTAACCAACTTAGATGCAACAGAAACAGGTAAAAAGAAGACTGCACCTCCGAATTTGTTGGCATCAGCAGACTTGCTTAATCAGCAGAGCTCTTCAAGAACACAAGCACATCATCCTGAGGGCACTAGAAACCTAAAGAACCGGCCTCCATTACCGGATTCAAAAAGAGGGTTCCGTTACAAAAGCAACAACGATGATAATAATGATAATGGCTTCCAATTCCATGAGCAGATTAGAAGGTCTGTATCCACCCGAGAACATCGAAATCTGGATCGAAACAACCTCCTGGAACTACATGCTGTTGATTAGGACACGTTAATAAGTCTAAATGTGAAAGTAATACTACTTGTATCATTTTCTTGTTTTATTATTAATTCATTCAGTTGAAGTGGCAGCCACAAGTGGCACTCCTGGCTCTCATGGCAGCCAAACCCAGCTTTCTGAGATCTACTATATATATGCATGCAAAGTATCATTCTTAAACCAGATTATTACCAGTGAAAATGAGGATGGAATGATGTTTAAGGACAGTCTCAAACACCTTATGATTTTACTTATACCTAAAGCCAATTAATTTTAGGGATAAATTACGCTTTTATATTTATGTATATTCTGTAATATGGCATTTAACGAATAAAATATTTATATGTAAAATCATAAGGAGTTATGATGTAATTATATTTTATTCGTGTATATCCCTAATCGTAGTGTATGACACTAGTATATTAGCACATAAGAGTATGTGGATGCTTATTAAGAATAAGTGCAACTCGCTAAGAGTATTTCACACGGATTATCTTCTCATGATTCCCCAAATAACCATTGTTATGTAGATGTGTATAAGAGACCTTATAATAGAGAGTATATCCCAGATATGGCCACTTGAAATACGATTCGAAATCTTTGCAAAGTGGAAATAGATTTAAGAGTGTCTTAAAATCTATTTCAAGTGAGTTGTATTTTGGTAAAGTAAAATTTGATTAATTCGATAAGAGTTGGCATTACATCCGTATTCTTGAATTAATCGGGATATAGGTTGGTGAAAGGATATTAATTACGGAGAACTAGTCACGGATGGGTGATGTCGAACCACTTGACATATCTCAACACTTGGGTGGTCATGATGCTTTGCTAGAAGCCAATCTTGATCTATAAGTGTAAATTAATTAATTGGAGAATTAATGATAAATTAAAGGTGTTTAATTTATCTAATCCTAATTAATTTAGGATTATAATTTATACTTATTACCAACGTGATTGGGAACCTAAAGGGTCACACACTTAAGGATAATTCCCATTTGATAAGTATGAGATACTTATGGGTTAATTTATGAGATAAATTAACTTTTGGGTTTAATTATAATTAGTTATAAATATTAGGAGTTAATATGTGAGACATATTAAGAGTCCTAATGGTTTTATAATTATTCATATACCCATGACCCAAACTGATTAGAATTTGTAATTACTAGTCCGTATAAATTAATCAAGGTGATCCGTGATAGGAAAGTAAAAATTTTAAATTCATTGCGTTATATCGATTTACTTTCTTACAGTGGTATCGAATGGCATGATTTAATTTATGATGTAGTTGTATTTAGTTATCATGAATATTGAATTATTCAAACTATATGAATTTTGAATTTTATTTATAAAAAAATTTATAAAAAAAAAAAAAGGTGGGACCCGTGAATTTGATCACGGGTCAGGCAATCAAGATGACATCATCTTGAATTCAAGATGACGTCATCTTGAATTGAAGGACCCGTGAATTTGATTCACGCAAATTCACGGGTATTCAATTGAAGAAGATTGCATTAGTCACTTTTAGTGACACATGTGGATTTTGTCGCTAAAAGTATTTAATAAGTTAAATTATTTTTAGCGACAGTTAAGTAATATTTTCATACAGCCTCTTCTTCTAAATTTTGATTTTTGAAATCACCAATTAATTTTTGACAATTGTTGTTTAAAATTAATTGACAAGATTTAGAAACTTTCTTTGTTTTAATTAGATTAAAATTTAGAAAGTATAAAATTTTGAAAATATTTATTTAATTCTTATTAAATTAGAATTAGGTAATTTGTTTAAATTTTAGAAATTTATTAAATTAATTATTGGAATATTAGGTAAATGTTCAATATATTTTACACATCTGTGAAGTCTACCAATAGGCAGATCCTAATATTTAAAGGATTATTTTCTAATACGATTAGGAAATAATAATTTTTCTCCATAAAATATTTTTTATAAATAATTCAAAATTGATAATTTCAATTAGATTGAAATTATGAAATATAGTGATTCATGATTAGATACTAAATACGGATTTATGCTTTTATTTAATTATTGAATTATTTAATTGCATGATGGATGATTATGGACTTAAGACCAATTTGATTGTGTTTGATTTATATGGTTCAAATTCAATGGCTGTAAATTTTTAAAATAGGGCCTGCAATTCCTGCCTTTCTCTAATTATTCTGAATGTAATTCTTTTCTCATCTCAATCCCCTCGAATGTAACTCGAGATTTCTTAACCAATCATGTAATGTACATAGATGTAGGTTAGGGATAGGATTGAATATCTAAAATGTTTAGATAGAATTACATTTGTAATGTACAAGATGATGGAGACGGCGGAAAAGTGCAACCTAGAAGGAAATTTTCAAGAGTTGAAGATTACCCTTAGAATTTGACCACCTAGTTTCCTTCGTGACTCAAGGAAACTAGTTTAGTAAAAGTTCATAATCATCCATGGTTTTATGCATGTTTTATTTATTATATGATGATATGATAATATTGCATGAAAAATGATGAGACCTAATAAAATAAATAAAAGAAAATCCCTCAAATTAATATTAAGTCAGTAAATAAGTTGCCTTCCATTATTATAGCAACAAACGAGAGTTGTTCTTAGATTTAACTTGTTGGGCTAATCCAAGGTTACACTACGTTGGACATGTTTGAGCTCTCTTCGAAGACCCATTACATCATCATGACTTAACGGAGGCATATAATTTGTTGGGTAAACTCAAGGTTATACACTTTCTAGCAAAGGTTAGGAGTCACATATGATGTGCTATCAAAGAGTTGATATCTAACTATCTAGGAATTACACATCATAATTGTGTAAGAGACAGTAGGTTCCCAATCACGTTGGTAATAAATATAAATTATAATCCTATATTAATTAGATTAGATCCTTAAACACCTTTAATTTGTGATTAATTCTCCAATTAATTTGTGAGGGTTATTGATTTGAATTAAAATAGTGGGAGCAAAACCAAATTAAAAGAAAGTCCATATTATATTTTGGTTTTGTTAATGCATAAATAACAAATACTTATACTATCTTTATTTATGTGTTGTAGAATATGAGTAATAACGTCAATTTACGTCCCATTTTATATGATAACAAACTCACTGGGCCAAATTTTCCGGACTGGCATCGTAACTTGAGAATTGTTCTCAAAGTTAAGCATGAGAAAATTGGCCATGTTCTTGATCAACATATTCCTGATGTCCCAGCGGATGATGCTAATGAAGCAGCTCAGAATGCTTATCGTAAGCACATAGAGGATAATGATACTGCCTCTTGTATCATGTTGGCCTCTATGAGTTCACATGAATTGCAGAAACAGCATGACAATATGGATGCTCACTCTATGATTATTCATCTCAAGGAGTTGTTTGATGAAGAATCTAGGAATGAGAGGTATGAGACCTCTAAAGAGCTATTCCGTTGTAAGATGGCAGAGGGTTCTTCAGTAGCAATTCATGTGTTGAAGATTATCGGACTAATTGCATACATTTCACCAACCTATATCCCTGTCTCTTATACACATCTAAGAAACAAGTGATGGTTCTTGGATTCTTCTATTAAGAAGAAAAAGAAATCCAAGATTGGTTTTGTGAAAGCCAAGTCTAAGTTGTCTCCAACACACATCAAGAAGGATAAAGCCAAGGGTAATTGTTACTATTGTGGCTAGCATCTGACACTGATGGTTTTGTCATTATGCAAAAGAATAAATGTTAGAAATTTTCACGTGATGACATTGTGTATGGAACTACTCATTTAAATACCAAGACTTTATAAAAGTTAAGTTGGATATTACAGAATCTCTTATACACAAATCTTAAAAGGTTTAATTTTTGATAATTTGAAACAAAGTTCTAAAATAAGACCACTAGGCAAATAAAGACAAATACCATTCCTGTCTCTTATACACATCTAGATGTGTATAAGAGACAGGTAAAAGATGATTAATGTTTACCAAGTAAGTTCAGCTTCACTTTGCATATGCAATAGCTCCATTGTTATCACATCCCAAATAACCATTGTTATGTAACTGTCTCTTATACACATCTAGACGTGTATAAGAGACAGATGCCAACTCTTATCATGAAGTTGAAAAACAACTTGGTAAATGTATTAAAATACTTGATCGGATCGAGGTGGGAATACTTGAACCAAGAGTTTCAAGATTATCTTAAGGAGAATGGGATTCTACCTCAATGGACTCCTCCTTATACACCACACTAAATGGTGTATCGAGACGTGTCGAACTCTATTGGATATGGTTCGGTCAATGATCAGTCTTGGAGACCTCCCAAAATCGTTTTGGGGCTATGCTCTTAATCGCAAGTTAAATCTACTTCATATCATCGTTCAATAAATAATAATTGATTCCACTCCGTACTGAGATATGGTTTGGAAAGAAACCTAAACTTTCATACTTGAAGGTTTGGGGTTGCCCTACTTTTGTGAAAAGGGTAGAATCTGATGTGTATAATTGAAGCCTATATCAGATAAATGCCTATTATACAGGGGTATCCAAAGGAAACGTTTGGATATTATTTCTATAATCCCATTGAGCAAAAGGTGTTTGTCTCAAAACATGCCGTCTTTCTAGAAATTAATTAATAAAGAGTTTATTCTTGAAAGGACAAGTGGGAGCAAAATAGATCTTGAAGAAGTTCAAGAAACACAATATGGTATTGATCAACAAATGGAACAAGGGCTTCAATCACATGATGATGTAATTGAGGATGAAGCTATTGATACACAAACTCTTCGTAGGACTACTAGGATACGTCGTGCTCCAAATTTCTTTGAATTTCTTGTAAGTGGGTACAATGATGTATTAATCATTACGAGATGAACCTATATCTTACGAAGATGCATTTGCAGAACTAAGGACTCTCGAAGTGGCTAGAAGCCATGAAATCGAAATCATCATGTGATTGAAGCCCTTGTTCCATTTGTTGATTTACTGAAGGGATTAAACCCATAGGGTGCAAATGGGTCTTTAAGAGAAAGACCGACATGGATGGTAATGTGATTACCTATAAGGCGCGATTGGTCGCAAAGGTTATACACAAAGACAAGGAGTTGACTTTGATGAAACTTTTCACCATTGCANAATCAATAACCCCTGTCTCTTATACACATCTAGATGTGTATAAGAGATACAACTTTTCATCATGGTGTACATCCACAGATCCTAACAAAGTGTGCAAGTTACAAAGGTCTATTTATGGACTAAAGCAGGCTTCTAGGAGTTGGAACATCCGTTTTGATGAGATAATCAAAGTGTTTGATTTTATCAAAAATGAGGATGAACCATGTGTATACAAGAAGGTGAGTGGGAGCGCCATTATTTTCTTGATACTTTATGTGGACGACAGATTGTTGATAGGAAACATATACCTATGCTTCAAAGTGTAAAGGTATGGTTGTTTAGAAATTTTCTATGAAAGATTTAGGAGAGGCAACCTATATTCTGGGAATGAGGATCTATAGAGATAGATCTAAGAGGTTGCTTGGTCTTACTCAATCAACGTACATAGATAAGATGCTAAAGAGGTTTAGCATGGATCAATCGAAGAAGGGTTACTTACCAATGTCTCATGGTGTGTGCCTTTCTAAAGACATGTGTCCTAAGACAGATGTCGAAAGAGATAGCATGAAAATTGTCCCATTTCTGTTTCTATAGGTTCTATAATGTATGCTATGCTATGTACTAGACCCGATGTCTCCTATGCTCTAAGTGTTACGAGCAGGTTTCAATCTAAGACAGGGAGTGGTCATTGGATAGCCGTCAAGAATATTCTTAAGTACTTGAGAAGGACTAAAGATTTATTCTTGATCACACATGGAAGAGTGTGGCTGAACTTGGAGTGGTTCCTTCCATTAGTGATCCTATACTCTTGTATTGTGATAACAATGGAGCTATTGCACAAGCAAAGGAAGCTCTTTTGCTGCTTCTGAAGCTGCAATGTATTACGGCGTTATCATTTGATTAGAGAGATCATTGATAGAAATGAAGTAAAGATAGAGAAGATCCCCACGGATGATAACATTGCTGATCCGTTCACTAAAGCCTTGTCCCAGAAGAAACATGAGAGTCATGTTAACTCATTCGGTCTTAAGCACATGAATGATTGGCTTTAGTGCAAGTGGGAGTTTGTTAGTGTATGCCCTAAAGCCAATTAATTTTAGGGATAAATTACGCTTTTATATTTATGTATATTTTGTAATATGGCATTTAACGAATAAAATATTTATATGTAAAATCATAAGGAGTTATGATGTAATTATATTTTATTCGTGTATATCCCTAATCGTAGTGTATGACACTAGTATATTAGCACATAAGAGTATGTGGAATATGCTTATTAAGAATAAGTGCATCGGATTGACTCGCTAAGAGTATTTCACACGGATTATTATTTAAATGCCAGTGGATTAATCTCTTTGTGATAGTAGTGTAATGGTCCTTTGACTTGAGGTCATGAGTTTATCTTGACTGTGGATTATTATTCTTTGGCTCTATTAGTCGTTACTCTTAATGAGTCGCACATACTGTAGAGTTCGGGTATAATATGAATCATGAGAAGATAAGATATGACCAATAGAGGATTCACCACTCCTTATAATAGGAGAGTATATCCCAGTATGGCCACTTCTTGAAATACGATTCGGAAATCTTTGCGCAAAGTGGAAATAGATTTAAGAGTGTCTTAAAATCTATTTCAAGTGAGTTGTATTTTGGTAAGAAGTAAAATTTGATTAATTCGATAAGAGTTGGCATTACATCTGTTCTAAATCTTTGAATTGGATTTTTTCAGATGTCGAACCACTTGACATATCTCAACACTTGGGTGGTCATGATGCTTTGCTAGAAGCCAATCTTGATCTATAAGTGTAAATTAATTAATTGGAGAATTAATGATAAATTAAAGGTGTTTAATTTATCTAATCCTAATTAATTTAGGATTATAATTTATACTTATTACCAACGTGATTGGGAACCTAAAGGGTCACACACTTAAGGATAATTAATTCAGGATTAAAATGATTTGATAAGTATGAGATACTTATGGGTTAATTTATGAGATAAATTAACTTTTGGGTTTAATTATAATTAGTTATAAATATTAGGAGTTAATATGTGAGACATATTAAGAGTCCTAATGGTTTTATAATTATTCATATACCCATGACCCAAACTGATTAGAATTTGTAATTCCCTAAACCCAATTTGATTGGGATACTATATTATTATATATATATATATATATATATATATAGTAAAAGGACTTGTACTTTTTTCGGCCATAAGAAAAGATACTAGTAAAGCCGTCAAATCCTTTTTGGGGAAAAACGTGATTGTCACGGTTTTAAGAAAAGAAGATGTGTATAAGAGACAGGATTTTTCCATACCACATGAGTCAGAACTCATAAGATTCTGATTTAATTATCGTGTGGATACCATTAGATACCGGACACCTAGTGCGTATTGTGGATCGACGTCCCAAACATATTGGAGATTTTACTGCAATTTTAAGGTACAATCTCTATACTTTTCTTGTACTACGTATAAATTAATCAAGGTGATCCGTGATAGGAAAGTAAAAATTTTAAATTCCGCTGCGTTATATCTGATTTACTTTCTTACAACACCCTGGTTGTGTTTATTACGGGTGAATCATAAAGAATTTTTCTCAATTTCGCAGTTTGCTAAAGTCTTTCCAGCAGTTAGGACAAGCTGTGTAGTCTTCAAAGTGTCCATATCCAAACTTCTTCCCAATTTATTTATGAATTTAATTTTTTGTAAATTGGGAACCCGGTGTGGGTAAAGGATATCCAAAAAGATTGTTATCACACATAAAGCGGATAGGGTTCATTAGATAATTTTTGAGTTTAGTTAGTAAACTAAACGACAAATTATTTGTCATAATAAATTTAATTTTATTTGAAAATTTGTGTACTTCATTAATTATTATTTTTCTTTAACAATTAGAGTTCATGATTATCACGACTTGTTGATAATTTAAAACAATATATTAGTTAAAATTAGTCAAATATGCTTATATAGTGTTCAACTGAAACTTATACACATCTCACCTGATTTATGAGGGGAATGCATATACAAAATTTCACATAAACCTATATAGTAGATAAGTATTTAACTCTTTTTTCTTGTAGGTTTTGGTTGATTATTCATATATTTTAATATATATAACTTATATTTTTTAAAATAAGTACAAAACATAGATAAAGGAACTCACAGAATTCATATCCTCATGATATATTAGACAAAAAAATTTAAGTTATTTTAAAATTTGGACATTAAGATTGTTGCACTTAAGACTCTAGTAAATATGTTTCTCTTAAAGCCTTTTAAATCTCTATATCAACTTTACTTATTTTCTTCGAAGAGTTTCTCCGCCCCAAATTTCATCATCATTGCATTTTATTAAATTTTCAAATTGATATAAAATTTTAAAAGATATTGAGCAAGTGAAAACAATAAAAATTTAAAAGTTAATGTCCTTGAAAAAAGTTTGGACATTACAATACAAAGAAGAATTTTATTTTGTTATATCATCTTGAAAATTTATGTACATCACAAGACAATTTTTCTCCTATACATTTTATTTAAAATCTACATTTTAATAATTCTTTTATATAATATTACTTATTCAGTTCTCATTTTTGTATTTCTCATGTTGTGAAATTTGTTTATATCGATTGCTTTACATAAATAAATATGTTTCATTTTAATTAATTTTACTATATAATATGACTTAACTCGACAATTTGCCTACACCACAACCATGAGATGTGTGAAATGCAACAGTTTGTTGCTTCAATCTTTTTTGCCACAAAAAAAATTGTAAGGGCCTAAGTAACTTTACTTATCTTCTTTGAAGAGTTTTTCTACTCCAAATTTCATTATTATTGTATATTTTAATATTTTCAAATTGATATATCATTTTAAAAAACATTGAACAAGTGGGAGAAATAAAAATGCAAAAGTTAATGTTCTTGAAAAAAAATTGGGAATTATGAATAAATAGATAATTTTTTTTTATTATATTATCTTAAAAATTCATGTATATTACGAGGCAGTTTCTCCCTTATACTTTTACTTTAAAGTTTACATTTTAATAATTCTTTTATATAATATTACTTATCTAGATCTCATCTTTGTATTTCTCATATTGTAAAATTTGTTTATATTGATTACTTTACATAAACATCTATGGTTCATTTTAATTAATTTTACAATATAACATGATTTAATTTGTTCAATTTTCCTATACGACAAACATGAGATTCATAAAAAAACAACAATTTGTTGCTTCAATCTTTTTGACACAAAAAATTTGTAAGGCTTTTGTAACTTATCTTGTTTGAAGAGTTTCTCTACTCCAAATTTCATTATTTTGCAATTCTTAATATTTTCAAACATGTACATATCACTAAATACCTCTATTTCTATCATCGCTTCGGGATTTTTTTTTTTTTGACAATTCTATGGCTGAATTATTGGTTTAGTATTCAAATGTTTGCTTATTTTTCAAGATAAGTTTCCTAAGATAATGTTGTTATGATTACTATGCATCAACTCTTATAATATTTTAGAAATTCGGTGTTGAATTACAAAAGTTTTGTGCATATATTAGGATTACTATATTTGGATTGGTTATGGGAGTTGAAACAAATAAACTGTAAGATATGTACATGATAACAATTAAACTAACAAATTTCATATGCAATTTAGGGGTAAATAAGATTCAAGAATCTATAAATTAAAACAAAATCATTGAAAATCATGCAATAGAAGGAATATTGTTTACTGGATTTCTCATTTTCCTTAGTCATTGGAGCTTGAGATGGATTGTAAATTGTAGATTTAACTTTATGAGGATAACTCCAACCAAGAACTACTATAATGTCTTTTGAGAAATGTAAAAGTCTCACATATATGTATGTTTCAAATCTGTTTTTTTAATTTTTCCATACTGAATGGAGATGATTGGAGTGCTTTTGGGTGAAGGTATGAATGGTTGGTGACTGGTGGATGTGATAATTTTTAATATTGATTGTATGGCTATTAGATAAGGTGCATAATGTGGTTTTAATTTTCAGTTAATTAGTATTCATTTTTATCTTAATTATTAACCTTTTTAAATTCATGTGCATCATGTGATTTTATTTTCAATTAATTAGAATTTATTTTTATATTAATTGTAAACCTTTTTTGAAAGGTTAAATACAATTGATTTTTGTGCTTGGAAGGCAATAACTTAATGCATTANATGGGTACAGAAGTGGAAAATGCAAAAGTTTTGTGCAGCAAAGTAAAATTTATAGAAGAAGGCTGATCAAAACTTTTGTAAGAGACTTAACTTAGGAGGTGTTTAGTTTATGAAAATTAATGATACCCAAAAATGTTATTTGGTTGAATACTATGGGAATCATTCTACGGGAATAAAAGTGTTAGAAAATGTCTACTTTCATTCTCTACTTGTGACATGGGTTTCAAATTGAGTAACTCATTAATATAATGAAACCCGTTCTTATTTCAAACCAAACAAATGAGGAAGAATGATATAAATCCATATCAATAGTAGAGTTTATGATTTTCATTCCGATTCCGATTTCCGATTATGAACCAAACACCTCCTTATACCACGGTCTAAGAAGGTGAATAAAGCAATTCGAAGAAATTGGGCTGCATTCAAGAATTACAATGTAGAAAACTTATGCCGCGGTTCGAGTTCCTATTTCATGCTAATGATTCGCTGACTTTTGATACCAATTCCTTTTTCAACTATTAGAATCTAGGATGAAGAACCAATTAGGGAGTAGTAAGCTAGTTGGATGGAGAAGTAACTTCTTTTAGTAAGTTTTTAGATAGAGAAACTTTATTATTATTTACTTTTGCTTTTAATATAGTATTTCCTTTCTTAAATTTGTCTGTTTAATTCTTGCAAATTTAAAACTTTCGTATCTAATTTGGTGGGTCTTCTCTTAATTTTAATTTGATTTAAAAAGTTTTTGTTTTTTTGTGAATTTATTAATGTTCATTATGGCCAAATTTTATGAGTTCATTTTGCTCTTTGTTGCACTTATTTTAAGAACGGGTTAAATTATATGGATTACGGTAGGATGATGTTGATTCCTCTTTGGTAATAGTTGATAAACTTAGGGTCTGTTTGATAACTGAATTTAATGTTGAAAATTAATTGGTTAAGAGATTTTTAAATTCAGCATGTTTGATAACAAAATTCTCTTATTACTTAATTCATTAAGTACACTACTTAATTTGTATTCAAAATTTTAAGTGAAAATATTTTCACTTAATCTACTGAATTTTAAATAAATATACAAACACATAGTCTAACACACACATACTCTCTCACACATATTCACACACACTTTCTCTTGCTTGCTCACACACTCTCTCACATAAACACATACTCTCTCACACACAAAAATACACCCTCCCTCACATATATATACATTATCTCTCTCACATACATACACACTTAGTCTCTCACACACATTCTCTCTTATACTTTTTCATACTCACACTCACACACATATTCTCTGTCACTCACATACACACACTCTATCACACATATGATTCTCTCTCACACATACATACTCTATCAAACACACATTCTCTCTCATACACATTTATATCATATTTAATTATTCATTTTCTTTTTAATGCATAGATAACAATTATTTATAATAAAATAATGTGTGTATGAAGTGACATATGTAATGTATGTGAATTGAATATGAGTTGATTATGTAACAGAAATGTGAGTGATTAATTCTACAATTAATAAGAGAGAATTATACACAGAGATTTCAGAATTCATGAATTCAGTATTTAGCTTTAACAAAACATCCCTTGGTTGATTGTTGAAATGGTGAAGATTGGACAACTGTTAATGACTTTGAAGATAAGCTTGGAAACTTGATTAACTTTTAAGTTTATTTAATAAATTAGAATAAGAAGCGGAAGTTGAATTCAAATTTTAGACTAGTGAACAATTGAATTAGTTAAAGAAGTAATCTTGGCGAATCTTGTTTGACTAATCGGTTGTGGGAACTTCATGGATTTTTAGATTAATTGAATTGATCGAATTTGGTTACTAAGGAATTGGGATCGGTTATTTGTAGGAATTAATGCCCAATTGAACCCATTGAATCGATTAGTTAAGTGAGATTACGTAATCTGGGAATTAAATAGTCCAATAATTAATTAACTTTTCTTTATTTGAAAACTCTTTGTATTTCATTGTGTTTAATTACTCGCTTTTTCTTTAGTTTAATCCTTTTTAGTAGCTAATTATTTTTATTTGATATTCATAATTTGAAAACAACTAAACATCCTTTTTATTTTAGTCGAAATAGTAACGTGTCCAAGAACCTTTTAAATCAACTTTGGTTGGGGAACAATGTTGTTCGATACATCCGAGTTTTTCGTACTTGTTAATTAAATCATAAAATTTGTGGGACAATACTTGTTTTTCTAACTACTATTTGACACCGAATACTTGCAAGTTGTGAGTTGATTCAAAAGAAATTATGATTTGTATCCTGTCAAGTTTTTGACTTAGTTATCTAGGATTCGAACCTTGTTTGATTGGACGTGCGTTATCGATTAGACAAGGGTTATTCTTATTATCGCCATTTTAAAATACAAAAGATAATGAAACTTCGGAAATTATTTATACTAAATTGATATTAAGTGACCAATTTATATGGGTTTTATGGGGCTGCTCTTGGTTAGGAGGCAAAAAGACTAGCCTGGGTTTAGGCGAGAATGGGCTTCACATATTTCGAAGAGAGATAAGAAGTGAAAAGAAAACTTTGCGGCATCTTTTTACTGAACTGATTCTTCGTGTCGCCTATTTTATATGGATTTGAAAAGGAAAAGCAATAATCAGCGTAAGCAAACTTCTAGTAAACTAGAGTAAATGGGTATAAGATTAGCTGATTGAAACACTCACACTAAAATATTTAAAAAGATTAATGCATTAAGTTATTGCCTTCGCAGTTCATTTTTAATGTGTCTAATCTTAGAGTTATAAGAGTAGCAGTTCATTTTTTCTTGTCTTGTGGATTAAGTTATTGCCGTAGCAGTTCATTTTTCTTGAATGCAGCCCAAACATCTGTCTCTTATACACATCTAGAACCAAAGGACAGTGGCTTAAAGGAAAAAACCTATCATGATTTAATAGCATTGATCTGCAGAGGGAGGCATCGCAAAGGATGGGGCAAAGGATCAAGCGTTTCGACTTAGTCTCGGAATTCAAGTTGTGTTTGAGAGTCTAAGAAGTGTGATGAGTGACTATCTAACAAGGTTCGGAGAACACTTTTAGTCTGTGACTGTAATCTATATTTATAAAAAATAACTAACAAATAATACAATTGTGAGTTTATCCAATAACTAACAAATAATAGATTTGTGAGTTTATCCTCATTGTTAATGTGCAAAGAACTTATTATACAAATGGGTTTAGATTAAGTATTTAAAATAAATTACACAATTACTTTAAACACTTAATTTCATTTATTTGTATAAAATTTCTTGTAAATTTGCAGTTTATTGATGATATATGCAATATATTTTATAAATAACTAATATAATACAAAATGATATAAAGAATAAAAAGTTAGAGATTATCTTTCCAACATAAATATGAGTAAAGAGAACTTTAAAGTTGGATTCTTTTGACTTCATCGGTTAAAAATTATGTTTATAAAGTTATGAATTTATTTTATTCTTTGCTATTAAGCCCGCAGTTATTGAAATACACTTCAAAAGTTTAAGCTTCTATCAAAACTTTGAGGAAATCTCTTGTAATTTTTCCTAAACATTGATAATTCTTATCCATTAAATCATGCATCATATATGTCCAAAAGTGAAACTTAAATTTATATGACTAAACATCATAATTATATTGAAATTTTTTGTGTACACATTAATTTTTTTAATACTTCAAAAGCTGGTAGTTAAATTTCTAACTTGAAAGAGTTTTTTTTTTTATTTTTAATGTGGTTGAAAATTTTATTAGTTGATTATAGTATTGATGTGGTTTTAAATTTTATTTTGGTTTAGAAACTATGTTTTTTCAATGTTTCAAAAGTTTTAATTTGTAGATAGTAATTTTTCTTTTCATATTGTACTTTATATTATAACTATTAAAATGTATGGAAACATAGAGGGAATGATAAAGAGTCTAAAGATATAAAACAAACTCATTTCTATTTAATACTCGTTGGGGTTGGATATTTTAACATATGTTGATTAGTAGCAGCGTGAGGGAAGATTGATTATAATTTTTAATAATCTCTTTATTATTCTTTATCTTAGGTTGAGTTTCATTGAAAATTAGGTAAAGAATAAGAGAGTAATTATTTGTTTCATAAGTTGAATGTTAATTCAGAGACAGATTTGTTGATGTTCATTGTTAGATAATAATTAAAGAACATTAATCAGGATATCCTTGGAATAAATAGTGAGCTTTTTTTGTTTTTTACTGTACATAATTTTAATAAATAAAATTAAAAAACTTCGATAATGCCCATATTTTTTAAAAAAAATGTAAAGATATTAATGGAGATAATTTGGTCTAAAAAACATAAAAAACATTTAGAACTTGTACTTAAAAGCAAAGTATTTTTTCCCCACTACTCTACCAAAATTCTAATGTGATGTCAATGATAATGTCTCTAGTCAACCTTTTTGTTCTTGAATTTAATTTTATTCTAACGAATTTTTTATAAGGAAAATATTTAGGTAGATCCAATTTTTTACTCCACCTGTAGACCCTGTGGTCAGGATTAAACTTTAAAAAATCTTACTTACAAATACCATCAACTAATGTTATAGATTTTCTAAAATTTAATTCACACCACAGGGAAGTAGGGTTAAACACCGGGTTTACCTAAATATTTGCCTTTTGAGTGCTAAATATGCTGATAGTGTCACTATTTCCTCACATCTATACTTATTCGCCCTTTCTTATTTTTCTTTTGATAAATTTCACAAATTTGTGCAATCAAACATTGTTTTGTATATAATTAATTGGGATTTATGTGGATAAAAATCTTGGCAAAGTTAAAGCGAAAGTTTACTAACATTTTTGCTGAAAAATTGGCGATAAAATGTCTCATATAAGAAAAAGGATTTTTAAAAGACACACTTAAAAAAAAAAAAAAAAAAAAAACAAACAAAAAATCTACATACACGACTACATGTCCATATCAATGAAATATTGAAAAATAATTATTCAATGAACGAATTGCAAACTCTACCAGTTGTATCTAGTATACAAAAATTAATTATTGAGAAAAAATATGTTAGAAAGAAATTTATTTCCCACTGAGGGAAATTTCTTGCTCTGCCACTGTTTATAGATAAGGTAAATTATTGTATAAACACTTAACATTTTGTAAAATCATATTTTAGTTTTATTTATTTTTTTATTTTACCTTCATTTTTCAATTAGTATGCAGACAATACGTTTTTTATTTTTCTTTTTTATATACTGTATATTATTTCAATTGTTAAATTTAATATGTATGTGATGTTTAATGTTAGTCTTTTTAGTGTTCTATATAAGTCTTATAGTAGTAACATCACAGACTATAATATTTAAAGTTACATACATATAAGTAAATACTACTTATAACTCTAATAGACGAGTTTTGATTTAACGGATAAATAACTAAAAAATATAGGATAGGTTTTGCCTAAAATATAAGGTTAAGAGAGGGTATATATAGATAATGTATGTTAGATTACAGATTATTATTTTGATATTTTCTATAAGTCTTATTCAGCGTTGATCCATGACAAGGACTATTTTTCCTCCTCTTAAACTAAAGAAAGCTAAAATTTTTTATCGCACTCCTTTTCTCATTCCTGCTACTAATAACAGCAACAACAATGCAACAGCAGCAATAATAATAAAAGAATTCACAACAAAAACTGTGCATTATCAAGGTAGATATGTATGTGACCAAGAAATTTACATCATGCATTATTATATTTTGATTGATCAACTTCCTTCCAATTCACCTATATTTCTTGATGTATCCAATACTTATTTTCACTACTATTATTAAACTAGTTTTTTAAACTGTATTTTGTACATGACAATTAGAGATTGTCTCATCAAGTGAGACATAAAAATTATAGATCTAATAATCTATGATTTTAATAATTGAGGTTGAATATTACCAATAACAAAAGGTAAAAGGTACCACCGACGATTATAGATGTAATATAAATGTGTATTTTTTTTTTACTTGAACAAATGCATCCTTACTAAAGATGTAAAATGATATGGTTAATACTTATAAGACTAGCATTTAATGCTGAAAGAAAAAAAAAAAGAATTAAAATAATTAGTGTAATACTTCACTAACTGTCATTTAATGTTGAAAGAAAAAAGTGACAACTTTAATCTTTACCTGATATAACAAATAGTGCATAATTCAAATAATAGTAATATCACGTATGAAAACAAAATACAACAGCCTTTTTGTCAAATTAAATGAACATCTTATAGTTACAAAATCTAAATTTAAATGAAAAGAAAATAAGCAGATTTGTCTGGCAATATATATGTGTAGAAGAGATGTGCCTTATTTCATCACAAATGATTTGAACAAATTGTGTTTATATTTGAACATCAATCTTATGAGTTTCAATTATTTGAAACTTGTTTATAGACTATCGAGGTTAAACCTTCAAAGAATATTTCTCAATATCAAGTTTAAGAATGTTATTAGAGACAGGAGTAGATGTGTATAAGATTCAGGATTCTATGATTTATTCGACACGTTGTATTTTCAGGAAAAATTCTAGTTACTGATATACAATCTCTTACTCTCATGTAAACCTCCTTATGCCTGTTTAACCTTAATGAGAAAAAAAAAAGAATCTCTCTCCTCTATCCCTTATAAACTCATAAGTTTCTTTCCCTTATCTCTCAATGTGTATGGAGTTAAATCAATTTAATCTACCAAAAAAGAAAAAAAAAAGAATAATTTTACTAGTTATCTAGAAAAAAAATTCTAAACTCTTTCCCTTAAATTTTGAACATATCCATTTCAAAACCCCAAATAAAATCAAAATTCAATCAAAACCCACATTGCAAATTGCAGTCTAATGGTAAATTTTACCAATTCATACTAATTCTGATATAAATTTAGATACAAAGAAAATCTTTAACTTTTATGATAGCTTACAGCTCTTTAGGAATAATAAACAGTACACACCTTCATGGGTCATCAAAATTTTATATCATGAATATAAAATTGTACAAGAATTAATATATATATATATATCTTCGTCAACCAAGTTTGTTCAATGGTCATAACCTAAGGGATAAAAAGAGAGATGAGGTGTCTCTTATACACATCTAGATGTGTATAAGAGACAGGGGTTAGTAACCTGGCCTCTATTTCATGAAATGAAACAGCAGAAGGATTCATTCATTTAGTCTGAAAAGACCCACCTCGATGTCACTAGACCGAAACACGAGTTTTGACACCCTCGTGATCCTTACCACCTTTAGGATCAGACTTTCTATTTTTTGTGTTTTTTTGCGTTAGTCCTAAAATTAGATTTTTAAGTTTTTGACTAGAAAAAATTGGACTTTTATGACCCAAACGATGGATTATACATAAAGGGTCCCCATTTCCATTTTTTTTCTACTAAGATGGCATCTTTCCGGTAAAGTCATAGATGACAGAAAGTTGACTGGACCTGGCGTGCATGCATACACACACATGCATGCGTATGTGTGTGTACGTGTGTGCGATCATCTTGAGGGAGTTTCACTCTTCCCGAGCCACTAGGAGCCAGCAGTGGCATGCGGGGAGTGAACGACCGATCTGGAGCCAACCGAGCGACTTGCGCACTCGGTTGGGTCTAGGGAGGTGTTCTATAGGCAGAGGTGGGATTGAGACTTTCACTTTCATGCTATGAGTTGAAGATGGAGTTGTCTAAGCCCAAGAGTAGTCCAATCTTAACGGGAAAGAAATGTCAGTAGATCAAATCTCATATCTTAGCTAGCAATAAATAATTCTTCATCAATAGGGTAGTAGTGAGTCTAGCTTCCTTTCTGTAGTGAGCTAGATGTCTATCTCTTGCTTTATCGAGGGCTGCTAGAATGCCCTTGCACTGTCAGCCGATCGATGTGGAGCAAGTGTCTTGTCTATCCACTGAGCAAGCTAATGAAAGAGCAGGAGTCTTTTAAGCATTTCAAGTAGTAGCATCTCAAGGCAGCATAACAAAGTGTTTCCATCAAATCAGGGCTTTAGGAGAGCTAGCTAGTCAGTGAGCCAGAGAGAGTAGGAGTCCCAGTCACTTGACTTGGAAGAAGACGATCTACTACTCCCTCTTAATAGCAGATGCCCAACGCTTTGATTCGAAAGCCCTAGCCAGTGATGAATCTCCAAGAAGATTGGAGTATTATATTCCTCCTCCCCTTAGGTTGAACCCATCCCAACTCATTCGAGAGGGCTTGGTGGTCTTCAGAAGCTAGGGAGTTGTTCTAAAAGAAAGTGAAAATGTCGTCTTTGTGGACCATTCTATGTTATCCGGGAGAGACTTTCAATTAGGTTGAATGAAAGATCCTAATCTAGTACCAAATCTTGAATGGAGAAAGCCTAGAAAACTAGACAATAGGAACTGATCTAGAAGTTGAATTAACATTTGAAGGAAGGAAATCAGCTATATTCCTTTTTCCAGAACGAGACCTAGTTGCTAGACCTGGACCACGAGTAGCATCTCGACCAACAAAAGAAAAATCTTCCTATATATATATATATATATATATATATATATATATATATTCTACAGTCCCTTTTAGAGAACCATTCTCTTGGCTTTAAAAGCTTGTACAATACAAACTTTTAAAGTGCATGGTATAGATTGTACTGTACAAGCATTTAAAGTACAAGAGAATAGTCCCATAAAAGAGACCATAGAATTTTCATATATATATATAGAGAGATACAAAGATTAGTTCATATGTTAAAAGATTAGCACAATTGATGTACCGTTGTTGTTTAAATAATGTTTATCTATGAGTAGTTGAATATGATGTAGATGATAAGGGTTATTGGTTTTTGATAAGTATAAAGCTCAATGGCTATCTCAAAATTTAAGTTCAAGTAGTGGGAGTTATAGTGGTTGAGAAATTGTAGGAAGTATTAGGGAAGAGAGATGTGAAGAGACAAACAAATTGTTTAGAATTAAAATGGATGGAGGGAAATGTGAGAATAGGAAAAGGTAACTAGGAGAGAATGTTGAACTCTATAGAGATTAAAAAGGAAATCAAACATATATTTGTGGATGAGATATTAGCTGTGTTACGAGTAGAATTTTATTTTTATTTTAAAAAATATGATAAGACTTTGATAAAAATTAATTAAATCTAGATATTTTTGGTTTTCTAAGGAAGGAATGTAAATGACCAACTAGAGATAATATTATTTTCATGTAAATGATCCATACTCAAAACACACTCTGGTAGATAAGGGAAAGAAACTCATCTATTTATAAGGGAAAGAGGAGAGAGAAATTTGTAGAAGGCTCATAAATCTCTTATACACATTAGATGAGAGTAAGAGATTGTATAAGTATGAATGATCGATTTTATTATATTTATATAGTAGCTCTTAACCTATGTATGAGAAGATAAATGTATTCAATTTATAGAATAAAATAATATTAACAGAATGATAGTTACTTGAAACTTTTAATCAATTAAATAGACATAAATAACTTAATTTGTAAGTTCTACAACATTATGAATTAAAAAAAGAAGACATTTAAGGAGCATGATTATTGAATACACAATTATAATTGTTATAATCTTGTTCTACTAAAATTTTATTGAATTTTAATTACTATGCATATTGCATAATTAAATATATTATAATTTCATCTATATGACAATCTTTTTAAATTTCACATTTATTTAATAAAATTATATTTTGAAATATTACATAATAAACTTCAAGAAATCAAAATCCTAGGTTAGACTATAAGACCAAAATCCCAATAAATATTTAATTCCATCCAAATTTTAGAAAATAAGAATGTCAATTTCATATGCAATGCATTAAAAAAAAAGGTGTGAGCCTATAAGTTATTAGCAGAATGAAATTAAAAATGAAAATTCTAACAATTGATTTTACAGCTCAGTATATAAAGTATAAATGTAAATGTGACTACATTAAAAAATGTATCAAAAGTTAGTACAATTTTCATAATATTAAAAGTCCCTTGTGACTTATACACATGACGGTTATAAGGATGGGATTTTTTAATATTATTTCTAACAAACTTTTGATACATTTTTTAATGTAGTCACATTTACATTTATACTTTATATACTGAGATGTAACTGTCTCTTATACACATCTGGATATAAAAAAAAGTCAATCAGGGGATTGATTCAATACGATTTTTTATATGAACTGATTTTTGACATGTCTTCCTGAATTTGTGGTTTTGTAAATCTTCCTAAAAGGGCAACCCCGACCGCATCATTTGGTTTCAAACAATTAAAAAAGAAAAAGTATTAAAATTACTTTTTAATGTTACAAATTCTATTTGTTGTGGATGTCTACACATGTATTTTAATTTTGATAAATTGTAGTGAAAGTCTATCTATATCTAAGTATCTGATAACTGTAGATACAAGTTACGTTATTTACATTACGTAACTTATGGATCATTGTACTCTTATAAATATATGCACTACATGAGGAATAAAAGTACAGACTGTCAAATCTTTCATTTTCCTTTCTCTCTTTCTCTCTCAATTCCATTCATTTTTTATATTTTGTTTAATTTTTATAACACGTTATTAGTACGATCAATCCAGTCAAAATTGAAGATATTTAGGTGTTTTCGTATCACAATACTTATTTATTATTTATTTCTATTATTACTTTGAATCTTGTTCAAATCTTACCAAACTCGAATTTGCAGCCCTTGACATAATGGACAAGAATTATCTTTCATAGATTTTGAATGCCGAAATTCATTTAGATTCTATGGGTTTTGGAGACACCATTAAAAAGGAAAAATACTGCATCCAACCAGGACAAGACAAAATCAATGATTTTCCTTTGCCATTATATCCATGAAAGATTAAAAAGTGAGTATCTCACCGTAAAGATCCTGCAAATCTATGGGAAAATTTGAAAGATCAATTTGACCACCAAAAAATAGTAATTTTTCCTAAAATCTCGTTATGAGTAGATGCATTTAAGGTTACAAGATTTTAAATTTGTAAGTGATTATAACTCAACAATGTTTAGAAACAATTCCCAACTAAAATTATGTGGAAAAAATATTACTGATAAAGATATGATAGAAAAAATATTTTCTACTTTTCACGCCTCGAATGTGCTCCTACAGTAGCAATATCGTGAAAAAGATTTTACGAGATATTCTCAACTAATTTCATGTCTTCTTGTGGTTGAGTTAAATAACGAATTATTGATGAAAAATCATGAACCTTGTCCCACTGGAGCTGCTCCATTCCCTGATGTGAATGCAAATATGTCTGAAAATACTTCATTCCCTGAAGTGAATGTAACTATGCATAATAATTCTAAAAACAATTATGGTTATGGCCGTAGCTGTGGTCGTGGCTATGGACGTGGATGTGGACGTGGGCGTGGTCATGGAAAAGGTTGTAATAGTTACTCATACCATTAGAAGTGGATTAATCCTAAAAACAATGAGAAAGGGAAAGAAAAGTTTGGTGAAAATAATCTTACCAAAAATATTGAAGATTTGTATTATCGATGTGGCATGAAAGGGCATTGGTCATGTACTTGTCGTACTGCTGAGCATCTTGTTAAACTTTATCAAGCATTCATCAAAGAAAAAAAGAAAAATGTGGAAGCAAATATGATTTATCAAGGTGATAACGTTATGACAAATTTTACTGATAAAATTGACAATTCTTATACACATCTAGATGTGTATAAGAGACAGATTTATTAGAAAATAATGGATTATTTATAATGAATTAGTGATCCTCCGAGTAATAATAATAGTTTAGTTTAAATTGCAACATTTAATTTAATATAATTTGTTTCTTTTTTTTGCAATATTTATTTTGATTAAATTATTTTTTTAATGAAGAATATGAATATTTCTCATTCTATGATTGGATTAAAAAATAGTGAAGACTTATGTCTTACTAATAGTGCAACAACACATACGATACTTAAAAATAATAAATATTTTTCTCATTTGAGAAAGGATAGCGCAATGTCAATACAATATCAAGTGGTACTAAATTAATTGATGGTTCCGGAAGAGTCACTATATTATTACTCGGAGGATCAAAATTCATTATAAATAATCCATTATTTTCTACTAAATCTCAAAGAAATTTGGATTAAGTTTTAAAGATATCTGCCGAAATGGATATCATCATGAAGTATACTAGACTGTTGAATCATATTGAGTACTGTATATTCTTCATTTGTAAATGTGTATAAGAGACAGGAACTAAAAGTTATCTACTTTCTCTTTCATTGTACTATACATATATTAGTACAATTGAATCACATGTTACAGTAAACTAGAAGTTTATTGATCCAAATACTTTTATTATTTGGCATGATCGGTTAGGCCATCCCGGGAGCAATATGATGTGTAGAATAATTACAAATTCACATGGACATTTATTGAAGAACCTGAAGATTCCTCAATTTAGTGATTTTTTGTGCTTATTGTTATCAAGAAAAAATAATTATTAGACCATCACCAATTAAAATTGGGATATAAACATCTACCATTTGTAAGAACGTATTTAGGGTGATATCTATGGGCCTATTTATCCGTCATGTGTACCGTTTATGTATCTTGTACAAACTGATAGATGCACCTAAGAGATGATGTCATGTAGAAATTCCTCATGTAGTGTGAAATTTAAAAAGATTGTCATACAGATGAAATAATACTGTCTCTTATACACATCTAGCGCATGTTCATACTCAAAATGGTCTAGCAGAATCATTCATAAAGTGCCTCTAATTAATAACTACACCATTTATTATGAGAACAAAATTGCATACTTGCGTGGGGACATCTTTGTTTTGCATGCAGCAGACTTGTATGTATCAGTCAACAAGTTATTTGAAATTCTCTGTTACAATTGACTTTTGGTCAGGAATCTAATATATCCCATCTAAGAATTTTTTATTGTACGGTATATGTTCTAATTGCTCCACCACAACGCACAAAGATAGGTCCTCAAAGAAGGCTGAAAGATAGACTATATTGGATATGAGTCCCTCTCTATAATTAAATATTTTGAACCATTAACGTGAGAATGACCCATAAATTCGTCTGTTAATGGCTGTCTCTTATACACATCTAGATGTGTATAAGAGACAAATTAAATGGAATGAATTGTCGTTATCGCACTTTGGAGCTCGTTCAAAACAATCTCTTATAAAAATTCAAAAGATAAGTCATTTCCAAAATATTGCGAATAAATTGTCAGATTCATTTACTGATCTAAAATGGGTTACTAAATCTCATATACCAGCTAAAAATGCTCCAATTAGAATTAAAGTTTCAGTAGAATAACCTATCATTGGAAATGATAGTAAATTATGACTAAAGCGTGGTAGACCAATCGGTTCCAAAGATAAGAATTCTCGAAAGAGGAAAGGAGCAACTATTGAATATGGTCATATAATGGAGGCGAGTGCTTCCGAAGAGATCCTATACATAACTAATCATAGAATTTTAGAAGTGGATCAGGTACCTAAATTTAATGAAAATGAAGAGATCTCGATAAAGAATCTTCATTGTTATGTGTCTACTGAAAAAAGATGGAACCGAAAAGATATTGTTGTCGACAACAACTTTGTTTATAATATAGTAGCTGATGTTTTGAATGAAAATGAGGATCTAGAACCAAAATCTGTCAAAGAATGTCGATATAGAGATGATTGGCCAAAATGAAAATATGCAATTCAAGTAGAATAAATTCACTTTCAAAATATGAGATTTTTGGACTTGTAGTCCAAACACCTAAAGGTGTAAAGTCAGTGGGGTACAAATGGGTATTTGTACGAAAACGAAATAAGAAAAATAAAATTGTACGATACAAAGCACGCCTTGCCGCACAAGAATTTTTCAAAGACCCTACATTGATTATGAAGAACAATATTCTCCTGTGGTGGATGCAATTACTTTTAGATATCTTATTAGTTTGGCAGTTCATGAAAAACTTGAAATGCGTGGATGTTGTAACAATCTATTTATATGGCTTGCTTGATACAGAAATTTATATGAAAATTTTTGAAGGATTATAACATGCTTGACACATATCATTTTTTCTGAGAAAATTGTTCAATAAAACTACGTAAATCCTAGTATGAATTAAAGCAACTTGGGCGTATATGGTATAATCGCCTCAGTGAGTATCTCTTGAAAGAGGGTTATAAAAACGATCCAATTTGCCCATGTATTTTTATAAAAATAAATGAATTAGAATTTATATGTTGATGATATAAATATTATAATTACAATGAATTGTTTAAAAAAAGAATTTCAAATGAAAGACCTAGGTAAAATAAATTTTGTATAGGTCTATAATTTGAGTATTTAACGTATGAAATTTTCATTCATCAATCAATTTATACGGAAGAATTATTAAAGTGATTCTATATACATAAAGCACATCCATTGTGTACCCCAATGGTTGTAAGATCATCTTGATGTGAAAAATGATCCTTTCCGTCCTCGGGAGAATGATGTAAAAAGAGCAATGGTCCTGAAGTATCACCCTGTCTCTTATACACATTAGATGTGTAAATAGACTAATAATACATGATCTGATATAACATTTGCTGTAAATTTGTTAATAAGATTTAGTTCTTCTCCAACATGAAGACACTGGAATGGTGTTAAGCATATATTTAGATACTTCCGAGAGATTATTGATATGGGTTTACTTTATTCAAGTAAATCTAAATTACAGTTAATTGGCTATGCAGATGTCGGATATTTATTTAACCAACATAAAGCTTGATCTCAAACGGGTTATTTATTCACATATAGAGATGGAGCTATATTATGGCGTTTAACAAAACAAACTTTAGCCGCTACTTCTTCAAATCATGCAGAATTAATTTCCGCACATGAGGCAAGTAGAGAATATGTTTGGCTAAAGTCATTAATCTAACATATCTAGAAGATATGTGGTTTAACGTTAGAAAAGAAACTGCCAACAATATTAGATGAAAATACTACGGCATGCATAGCCCAGTTAAAGGGATGTTATTTCAAAGGAGATAGAACGCAATATATTTCTCCAAAATTTTTCTACACTCATGATCTTCAAAAAAATAGTGATATTGACAATCCAACAGATTCGATCAAATAGTGATATTGATATCCAACAGATTCGCTCATATGATAATCTAATTGATTTATTCACATAGGCGCTACCAACATCAACATTTATGAAGATAATTTACAATATCGGAATGCACCGTCTCAAGGATATTGAGTGACGTTTTCATGAGGGGGAGTAATAGTACACACTGTACTCTTTTCCCTTGACCATGGTTTTGTCCTTATGGAATTTTCAAGCAAAGTTTTTCATGAGACAACATGCAAAATTGTAGTACAAATTTTGTATACTCTTTTTTCTTCATTAGGTTTTTGTCCCATTGGATTTTTCCTAGTAAGGTTTTAACAAGATACATGATCTAGTTATTAGACATCCAAGGGGGATAAGTTACAGATTCTATTGGTTGTGGATATCTACATATGCATTTTAATTTTGATAAATTGTAGTAGAAGTCCATCTATATCTAAATATCTGATGTCTCTTATACACATTCTACGACATTTATAATTACGTAACTTATGGATCATTGTACTCTTATAAATATACTACTACATGAGGAATAAAAGTATAAACTGTCAAATCTTTCATTTTTCTTTTCTCTTTCTCTCTCAATTCCATACATTTTTTTTTTTATATTTTGTTTAAATTTTATAACAGTTAACATAATATGTTTACATTCTCACCTAAGAATAACATCTTGAAATATTGAAAAGTTAATTACTGTTGAACATAATGTTGATAAAATATGCAATGAAAAATTAAAATTTAAATCTCTTTTTCCTTTATGTCATAGGCTAGATTAACAGTTGGGAGAATTGTAAATTTAGTCTATCAACTACTTTTGAAATCTTATGAAGGACCTCCAATTTGTTTTCTCAACTTTTCCATCTCTTAATTATTTTTTAATCCCACGAAGGTTCCTTAAGTTTTGTTAATCTCAATAAAATCTCTCAAGTTTTATTTAAATCTTTTTAACCCTCGACTATTTTCATAATAGCACAAAGGTTAAGATTATTCTTTGTCAAAGCACATCTAGCTATGGTACTTGAAAAATATTGAGAGATAAAAGAGGTAAATCAATAAATGTAAGGTCTTTATAGATTATGAAAACAACTAAGGGACAAAAAAGTTTAAAAAAAAAAAAAAATTTTTGGGGGATTTCTATGGGTTTGAGGAATAGTTGAGAGGTGAAAAAATTATAAAAAATTATTTGAGAGATTTTCATGACATTTTGGAAATAGTTTTTTGACTATATTTTCAATTCTTCTTTATAAATTTTTTTTGATAATAGTATTACGATGATCCAATTAAGTTTGTAAGGGTGATATTACTAATAAATAATTAGGTTACTCCTCTTTCAGTTATTAGGAATAATCCTTTATATATTTGTACCTAAAATATTCCAAATAACAAAATATTTATCCTCCTAATGTAATACAAACAATAAAAAATATACAAGCAATATAATTTTGTATTTAACATGTATTGTTATAATTAGTGACAGTAATGTAATAATCTAAATGCAATATTAGTTTTGTAAGTTTTTTAGCAAAAAATTATCAATTCTAAGAGATTATTTTTTTATTTTTTTATTTTAAAACCACCGAAATGGTGGTGGTGGGGCGAATCCCCTTTCATTAAAAAAAATTTAGAGAAGCCTAAGAAGGCTTGTACAGATTGTTGGAAGGTAATCAAACAAAATCATCGAAGTTCTAGGAAAATTAAAATAAGGAAGCCCAAGAAAATACAAAAGTATCTAAACTGATCAAACCCCTAACAAAACATGACTAAATCATATTGTGCAATTATCAATTATAAGGGATATATATGCATAAAATGAGGATTTTGAATAAATAAAAGTAATTAAAAATAAGATTTATATAAATTAATTTGAATTCAAAATAGTAAAATATTGTTTTTACTGTTACACATTACTATATAGATTTACTATAGTATGCCACAACTTTCTAAAGATTATCACAAATGGCATTCTAGATAGAATAGTATAGATGATGTTACTTTTTCTTCAATTTCTTTAGACTTAATTATAATTTATTCTCAGTAAATAGGGAATAGTTACAAATTATCTCCTATAAATTGACAGGAAGGTTTAATGAAATTAAATAGGTAACTTGCACTTTGGTATGTGATTTTATTTTATATGCAATTTGTCATTCAAAACTAATAATATTTTTTTTATCCAATATTATTGAAAAAATTTACCCTTCAATATTAATCGTAAGAATTAGTTTACTATTTTATTTTTCTTCTTTACATCTATTTTTAGCATGCCATCACATACTTATTCCGTCATTATTATTTTTATGTGTAGAATAAATTATTTTATTTATTTAATCACATTATTTTGAGTTTTATAATTTTTACTTTATTTTCTCTATTATCAATAATTAATTTATCTCTTTGATTTAAAACATCTTATTATTTGAGTAAACACACTGCTTATAATAAATATATATTTTAAATAAATTTAAATTGATGAACTAAAAACTTACTCCTTTACGCTACCTAGAAAAAAGAAAAAAAAATATTAGAACAATAAATTTAGTTTATTATAATTTTTAAGTTTAAAATTTTAGTGAAGAAATTCACAAAGTGTAATTGATAAAATATATAAAATAATTATATATTCATCTAATTCATTTGAATGAAAATTTTAACTTTTTTAAATTTTAAAATAATTTATAAATAAAATAAATTAAAAAAATAATTTATAATGTCTCCTATTTAGCGAGAGTAAACCGTAGTTTAGCAAATTTTTTTTTTTTTTACCACAAGAAGTGAAGTTTAATTGTATTGTATTGACATCGACCTAGGCAAGCATAGAAAAACGTGTTAAATTCTGTGGACTGCTGCTCCACCTCACCAAAAAAAAAAAAAAATTATTATTATTGATGTTCTGACACCGCCACTCATAGCCAAGTGAAAAAATAAAATCGCCGCCACCCTTCATTTTCAGCCAGCCAATGCCTTCACTTAACAGCCACACAAACAATTGGGAAGATATTAATTAGTTAGCAACGGAAGATTTATTCTGCCTTCAAGTTCATGCTAACACTTGTGTATATACAAATTTTGGAGGATATTTTATTGATCAAGAAGCATTTATTTTTTCCCCCATTTTTTTGGGCTAAGTGATCAAGAAACGTCTCGTGTACCAAAGAAAAGCAGGCATTCCTCAATAGTAATAGTATATTTTTTACTTGATACGGTGAAGGATCAAATCCAACTATAAGGTTTTTGGGAATGGAAATTGAACTAAAATAAGATCAAATGATCCAAAGAAATTAAATTTATAGGCCTATAAAAAATGTTATTCTACCATAATAGTAACGAATTAATTATTAAATCCTCCACATCCATCCACATCCCATTAAAATTCAGTTTTACAATATACAAATCACATTTCTGTTGGAACAAAAGAAAAATTTGCATCTCATCAAATGATTTTGCACAATATTGCTGCCCAAAAAAAAAAAAAAAAAAAAAGTAGTTTGGCACACATATGTTACAAAATGATCATTGTCTAAGTTATTTCTCTGATCATCAAGAAACAAAATGATCACAAATACATTCTTCAACAAGTAATAACAATTTTGCATAGCTCAAATACTTTTTCCCCACACCCAAAAAAAAAAAAAAAAGAGAGAGAGAGAACACTCAGAAACCATAAAGTACATCAGTAAGTTTGGTCTTGACCCACTTGAAGCTCTCCCTTACAGTTGCTTTAAGTTTTCCTTCAGTTGTGAACATGTTATATGCAGCAATTCTTTTCTTCCTTTTGAGTTCTGGATCATTTGAGGCTGTGAATCCTTGACCCTTTGAGCTTGGACCATTAAAAGTGTAGGAATTTGGTTCCTCTTGGAACCCAAATTCACTTGAGTAAGATGATGAATACTGTGGGAATGACTTGCTTTTCTCCATGCCTCAATATTTGGATACTTAATTTTCTAATGTGATCATTTTTGTTCCATGCTTTGTTTCATTTATATACATAGTCACAAGGCATGTAACCATTTTATCCCGTGCATCATGCAGTATTAATTCTCCTTTTTTTTTTTCTTAGAAAATTATAAAGTCAAGACTACCAACCAATGATAATTTATATGGAAAAATCAAATTAAATCATCAATATCTAATTTTAGATATTTGGTTAGATCTTTTTTTTTTTTTTTTGAATCTGTTGATATAGTGATACGTTGATAATTTTTATCACTTTATATTGAAGTATTATTATTATTTATTTTGGTTATTTTGAGGGGTGAAACAAATATTGTTGTACATGCAATGAATGGAGGTGATTGAATCGGAGATAAAGGGTTGCACCAAAATCATGATGATCAACATGAGCCTCTTAATACACATTTGATGAGGTAAGAGTGGTAATGTTTCACCCCCCACCTGAGCTTTTATAATTTTCTAGATTCACGCTAGGAATCATGAAACATCTAGATGGTAGGGCAAGTTAGTGGGGACATGCTTTTGTAAATTACTCGGTTGATGGCTCAATTGGGTTCACATTTCATAAATTCATTCATGGAAATATAGATGGTATAAATCTATCAAGTATGAGGTGGGGCTCGGAACCACTATTATGTCTTCTAAAGGATAAACCAATTTGCCTTTTGGGAATCTTTGTAGTAATACCAATGGATTGTATCTAGCATAGTCACTTTAATAGGCATAATAAACCTGTAAGTGGAGCAAACTTTTGCTTTGATTAAATAAGATTGAATAGTTTTGCTTTCTTTTTTTTTTTTAAAAATAGTTTTGCTTCATTCAATGGAGAAAGTAAGCTTTTTTTAAGAGGCGTGTAGACCTTGCTTTAAGGGGTTTTAACCCTTTTGTAACTTTGAAAAGATAGAATGATACAGTTATAAATAGATAATAATAAGACTAATGATTTTGACACTTCAAATTTAACTTTAGGAACTCTATTATTTATTTTTAAATTAAAATGACTTAAATATTCAAGTAAAGCTTTTACTTTACAAGGTTGCCCTTTCCATTTACAAATTATTTCACGTGTGTATTTGAATTGTGTTTTTTTTTTTTTTGAGGTAATAAATTATTAAAGCAATAAAAAATTCTCTTTACAAATTTAGTTAATTTTTGGAAAAGCACTATATAAACAATTTTAGAATTGGTGAAAATAAAGTATTTAAAAAAGTCAAATTTAAATTTTACTAATACTATAAAAATAATTTGTTGAGATTTTTAATTATTTTTTGGTATAAAACTTTTAGATTTTGACTAAAAACGACACTTTTTTTTTTAATGAATATAATGCATGAAAATTTAATTGAAAACTCAACTCTATATTCATGCATTTAGCTTTTAGTAGTTTTGACATTGATTTTGTTTGAGAAACTAAGTTTGAGGTGTTTAAATCATGTTTTAGGGGTAAAAGAGTAAATTCACATGTTAAAAAACTTTTAACCATTTCAAACATGGTATTAGCGCGTGAGAGTCAAACTCAATCTTTTTTGATAGATTCAGTTAATTTTGCCAAAAAAATTAAACTACAAAAGGTTCAAATGCATATTTAATGGGGTGAATCACAAGGATAAGAATTTTTTGCATTTTACCCTTTTCTTTATTAACAACATACTCTCTCTCTATATATATCAAAGAATAATATTGTACCCATTACATGCATATCTATTTTAAATTAATGACACAGAGGTTTTATGCATGATTCAATTGTGGTTTACCATATAATTTTCCCTTTAGAAGAGAGCTTTTGCCTCATCCAGAAGGTGAAAAACTAAAAAAAGTTTGTTATAACTTTTGCTAGAGGTAGAAAAACCGAAAGAATTTAGCTCTTGACTCATACTAAAAGGAGGGGGGAATAGATGCAAAAGAAGAGAAAACTACCTATCATGTTAATGGTAATTTTGCACATAAATGTGGTTAAGTGTTGATAAAAAACATTGAACAAGATCATAAAATTAAATACATGGGCTTAAATGTAATTTATTGAAAAAGTTTCACATGAATATAAAAACTACAAAACTGTTTAATGCAATGTTTAAAAAATTATTCTATAGTATTTTAAAATTTTATTTACTATAATATTTTACGTTTTAAAAATTTGTACCACAAGTCTTTGAACTACCGGAATGATTCTAGTAGAACTTCTCGCATTATCTTAAGGTCCAGTTCTATCGTAAAAACCAGCCCAAATTTTCTGAACGCATATATGTATAGAAATTCGGCATTGTGTTTGGGTCAAAACTGATCGGAAATTCCAAAATATTGAATGTGCCTAATATATTATGTACTTTGATAACTTCTCAGTTCAAGGCAAACGTTTTAAGAGTGGCCTTTCTTCTCTAAAGCACAACTTCGAATTCTAAGTTATTTACAAACTAGTGTGTGTATATATTTATATTTATTTACTTAAGCCCAATCCTTCAAGTTTCTAGGTTGGCAAAGTCAACTAAGTCGTAAAAGGGGTAGATTAAAAAAAAATGCAAAGGTAAATATCTTGGAAATTCAACTAACCCTTGTCTGATAAAAAAAAAAAATACTGAGAAAAATTAAGGATAATCATTTGGTATCTAGAATTTGCTTTCTCTTAATGCCAATGTTGTCCATAAATTTCCATAATTGTCGGTCAAATGATGGTCATGAAACTTTATGGTTAAAACCTTACTTTTCTCCAAACCTTATTGTTGGTCCCAATAAGTAACCTAAGAAGGGGGTGAATTAGGTTATATCTAAAACAAACCTTTTAGGTTACTTATAGAAATGATGTGTTATAAGAAATAAAAACTTAAGTACAAATCAAACAATAGATATTCAACAATTTAAAGCTTAAAGAACAAATTAGAAGATTGAGATTAAGAGTATTAAACCCAACTCCCAACCTTCTCAAGTTTGGAACTGACAACCACAAAGAACTTCTTACAAGGCAACTACCAAATTCTCAATTTGAAGACAGGTTTCTAAAAGTGGTTTCAAAGTAGGTGAGACAATAACCTCTTGTACACAAATGAAGATCACTCTTGCTCAGTGTAATTTCCTTTAGTTGAGCCAAGAGAGGTTACACTGACAACCTCTCTTTGTTATAATTGTTATCTCTCCACTCTTACACTTGAAGAACTCTTACACTTCTAAACTCTTTTCACAAAACTACCTACACTATTACAACACTTGTACCCACTATTTCTCCCAAATAGCTCAAGTATTACTTGTAATCAATGTAGAAGTCTCTTGTTATTTAATTCAGGTTTAGGGGTATTTATAGTCGCCCAAAATTTGCTTCCAACAACTTTCCAACGGCTATTTTCTGTTTACTGAAAAACTAGTCGTTGGACATTTCAGACGGCTGCTGCAAACTTCTGCGTCTGAAGCTGCGTCCGTTCTTTGAGGGCATTCATTCGGACATCCGAGAATGCGTCCGAACATGTGTCCGATCGAAGCAAAGTCTTCTGAAAATATGATCGGACGCTGTTCTTCATCCGAGACTGCTTCAATATTCTTTGTGTCGGACGATTACCATCGTCAGAATCTCTGTCTTCGGACAACCATTTACGTTCGTGGAGTCTTCTGGTTGTTTTGTTCGGACGATCATTTGCGTCCTTGAACCTACTCATTTTTCTGCACACTTGTTTTCAAACCATTAGTACGATTTGGTCATCATCAAAACATGATTAACAAAACTGGAGTTCAACAATCTCCCCCTTTTTGATGATAACAAATCCAATTGGACAATTCAAAAAATAACCATAAAATATGAAGTACAAACGAGAATTTGTCCATTATTTCTCCCCCTTTTGGTATTATCAAAACATAAGATAAATAATGCAATTTATATTCCCCTAAGTTTATTCTCCCCCTTGAAAGATGAATATAATGAGTACACGGAGAATGAGTCAATTTATACAAAACAATTCTTTCCTTCAAGAATATGTGTTCCATAAGAATAAGAGAATTCATGCAAAGAATTATGATCAAAATAATTTTTGCTCATTCCTTACCAAAAAGCATCATCAAAACAATGAAGCATGTGTGATGCAATTTCTTGCAAAAAAATATCCATTTAAAAAAGAGAATGCTCCCCCTTTCTTTTGCAAGTAGTGACTTATTATAAACAAGCAAAATTTATGGGGATACATATTTCCTAACATTCTAAACAAATTCAAACACATATATGAGTAATATTCAAGAGAACATAGTTCAACTTGATAAATGAAAGCATACAAAATTTTAGATGTTACCCATTTGAATACCATCTTAGCTCATATGCCTTGAACACCCTTCATAGACAATGCTCTCCAAACATACCTACATACATGGACAAGTTGTGTTCAACAACTTTTGGTACCCAAACTTTCTTGGGTCCAATTGGATTAGTAACATGCTTAATCACCCAAATAGAATTTATTCCCAATTTTTCATTTCTTTTAACATAACAATTTTTCTTTATATGGCCATGTTGATGACAATAATTACAAATAATATTTTTGTTGCCATAAAAAGAAGATTTAGATTTAACAAAGCACAAATCATTTTTCTAAAGGTGATAAAATTTTTGTTCAAAAACATATTTCTAGTTCCTTTCTTTTCAAAGACATTTTCTTTCTTCTTTTCAAAATATCATCAAGATCATCTGTAATCTCTTCTTCAATGAAGCTTGTTCTTTCATGATCTTGGTTTTTCCAACAAATTTTTCTTTCAAAACATCATTTTCTTTTGTCAAAGAATTATTTTCATGCACAAGTTTTGAGTTGGCACTCAATAAAGCATTAACTTTAATTTTTAACTCTTTGTTTTTAGCATATGATTCTTTCGAACATTCATGCATTTAAAAAAAAATGATTCAACATCATCATCATCATTATCACATGAATCATCACAAGAATCACAACTAGAGGTTACCTCATTATTGCCAAGTGCCATAAAAGCCATTTGAGCCTCCTCATATTCTTCTTCAGCCTCTCCATCCGAATTGCAACAATCCCAAGTGATTTGAAAGTTATTGAAGTGAGGTTTCCTTGAGTCTTTTCTCCTTTTTGATGAAACTTGAAATGCTTACTTCTTTTTCCCTTTGCCGCCTCATCTTGTATATTGTATTTCAACTTCAATTCAAAGGAGGTTAGAGAATTGATCAATGAATCTACAATAGACATAGAATTTATATTTTTAGACTCTTCTATGGCAATGGATTTAGGTTCCCATTCCTTAGATAAAACATTCAAAAAATTTCTATTCTTTTCACCCAAGGAATATTCTTTCCCAAACCTTCCAAATCCTTTACCATATCATTGGTCCTACAATATATCTTGTCAATGTTCTCATGAGGTTCCATTTTGAAGGATTCATATTTAGCCACAAGAAGTGACTTCTTTTGCTCTCTTATATCTTTTTTTCCTTCATGGATTTCTTTCAATTTGTCCCATATCTCCTTGGCCGACATGCAACCTTTTACTTTAGAAAACTTATCTGCATCCAAAGCATTTAAAGATAAATTTATTTTATCTTGTGCATTTAACTCATATAGAGTTTTAGGCCTTAATCTATGAGTATTTTTATCAAGAATATTTGCCTCAAAAGGACCTTCATAAATAATATACCACAATTCAATATTAATAGATTGAACAAAAATTTTCATTCTATCCCTCCAATAAAAAACAAAATTAATTCCATTAAATATGGAAAGTCTAGAAATAGAATGCCCCTCTAAAAACAAAGCATTATTAGTTGCCATGATCTGTATTCTAATGCAATTTAAACAAAATAAAGAGACCAATGCTCTGATACCAATTGTTGGTCACAAAGGGCAATCTAAGAGGGGGGTGAATTAGGTTATATCTAAAACAAACATTTTTATGTGTTTAATAGAAATTCAAACTTTATGCACAAAATAAAATCTTAAGTACAAATGAATACAATAGATATTCAACAATTTAAACTTAAAGAACAAATTAGAAGATTGAGATTAAGAGTATTAAACCCAACTCCCAAACTTCTCGAGCTTGGAGCTTAAAACCACAAAGAGCTTCTTACAAGGCAACTACCAAGTTCTCAACTTGAAGTTTAGCCACTAAAAGTCTCTTCAAAGTAGGTGAGACAATAACCTCTTGTACACAAATGAAGATCACTCTTACTCACACTAATTTCCTTTAGTTGAGCTAAACCAGAGTTTTACATTCACAACCTCTCTTTGTTACAATTGTTATCTCTCCACTCTTACACTTGAAAAACTCTTACACTTCTAACCTCTTTTCACAAAACTACCTACACTAGTATAACAAGACGTACCCACTATTTCTCCCAAATAGCTCAAGTATTACTTGTAATCAATGTAGAAGTCTCTTGTTATTTAATTCAGGCTTAGGGGTATTTATAGTTGCCCAAAATCTGCTTCCAACAACTTTCCAACGGCTATTTTTTGTTTACTGAAAAACTAGCAGTTGGACCTTTCAGACGGCCGCTGCAAACTTCTGCGTCTGACGCTGCGTCCGTTCTCTGAGGGCATTCGTTCGGACGTCCGAGAATGCGTCCGAACATGAGTCTGATCGTAGCAAAGTCTTCTGGAAATATGATCGGACGCTATTCTTCGTTCGAGACTGCTTCAATATTCTTTGTGTCGGACGATTACCATCGTCCGAATCTATGTCTTTGGACAGCCATTTACGTCCGTGGAGTCTTCTGCAGTTGTTTTGTTCGGACGATCATTTGCGTCCGAACCTACCTGTTTTTTCTGCACACTTGTTTTCAAACCATTAGTGCGATTTGATTATCATCAAAATATGATTAACAAAATTGGGGTTCAACACTTATCTTTTGTAAATCAATGTTAAGGTTTAGTTAAACAAAAATGGTGAAACTCTTAAGTAGATTCACAAATCACTATATGTTATCTCCCACTTAAACCCGTGAACCATATAATGTGAGACTTTCTAACTAATAATGAGAATAAAGTGTTGAGAGAGTGGAACAATTTGAACTCACAAGATATAAGATGATTTTTTGCTTAAATTATTCAATACATACCCATGACCTTTGGTGGTCTACGGATCAAGTTGTGGTTAATTAGAAATGGATGGATAAAAATAGTAAGAAATTATACTCTAAAATAAAATTTCAAAAACTCATATATTATTACTATTCATTTGTTCGGTCAAACAAATTAGTTGCAAGACAACAACTTATTTTGACAAAGTTCCATACCTAAACTATCTATAGGTATACACCAACAACAAACAACGTACAAAGAAAGTCCAAGATTACAGCAATATTAAGCCTTATAATTCAGCCTTGGAGTCATCATCCTCCTCCACTACATAGGACACATATGACTTATTATCAGAGTTTCTCACCGAACAATTGGCACGAATTTCTCCTTTTCCACCAGTCAAAACACTAAGTTGTCCCATTTTTTGCATGGCAAGCACAAACTTCTCAAAAAACAATTTCTCATCGAAAGCAAAGCTTGTAACAATATCACTTGTCCGACTATCCATGTACAAATCTTGATCCGATGTAAACACCCCTTGCCTATTCATAAGATTAACGTAGTATTTGTTGTCAAATAAATTTGGAGTTCGAATGTCCAAAAATGTTGTACTAGTAGAATTTGCTTCTGGGCAAATTTTTTTAAGGTCATTGGCGAATTTCTCCTCCATGGTAGGATCTTGAGTGGGGTATAGCCTAGGGGTGAAGGAAGTGCAATGGCTGATGCCGATAGTGTGGCCGCCGGAGAGGGCTACAACATCGGTGGCATCGAAGTTCTTGGTGGCGAGAGAGGTTAGAAGGGCACTTGTGTTACTTGAAGGTGATGGAAGATTGGCTAATGTTGCATCTTTGTGGCAAAGTTTAGTCCATCTTTTCTTCCCAACGGGATGTGATAATCCGGACCACCACTCTAAAACCACATAGACAAAAATGGCTTCATTAAAAATGTCACATAAAATCTATTGAAAACTTCTACCTTCCTTTCATTTTAACTATTATTTTAGATTGCTACACAAAAACTAAAAAAACTATTAAATTGTATGAATCACAAAAGTTAGTTCAAAGTGACTAATTATTTTTATACATTAAGTTCTCCAATTACATAATCTTATATCTATTTATATATCACCAAAGATAAAGTTAGAAGATAATCATTTAATACTTTCTTAAATTCTTAAAACAACGTATAATTTAGAACAAGAAAAAAGGGATATTTAAAATAACTGATAAAATGGAAACAGAGGGAGTAAGGAGATATAAATTTTAGTCTTCTATTTCAAATTGAATATCTTGTTTTATATTTTATCGAACTTCAAAAATATTTCAAAGAAAGTTTTATGCATAATTGAAAATTAAAATATCTAATATGGAAGTTAATTAATTTTTAAAATTTTATTTTAGGTTTACCAGGAATACGGAATCGCGTGCAGCAATGGCAACAATGTCAGCACATGAGACCACCCTTCCACATTCCCTGTGGACGTGCTCCCGAAGGCCATCAATGATCTTGAATGCCTCAGCTCTCAAACTAAGATTTGGTGGTGCATCCTTCTCACTAGGGCCACTATGGGATCCATCCAGTAAAACTGAGGCATCACATCCCTGCAACAATCAACTCATTCAAAATACAAATTCAACAAAAATGGCAACAAAACTACCAGTCTTGTGTTGTGGCTAAAACATCATCGTAATGCCAAACTACCAATTTCAATCAAATACGGTATCTTATGTCAAAATGTAAAATTCAACAAATATGGCACAACATCATCATAATACCAAAATATAAAATTAGACCGACCATGTTATAGAATATGTGTTACTATATTAGTATGTAGGGAATGAGTATGGGTACATGTACGGCTACGCATAAGCAGTAACAGAACATATGAATTGATGTGCAATCACAAGACTATCTAGTGAATTAGAAAACTTGAGCCTATATTGAGAATGGTCGGGCTGTGTATGAGCAGACAGGAATTACGTCCGATTTCAATTGTTCGAATTATAAATTTTTAAATTCAACCCAATTTGAACTTGATCGAATAAAAAAATATTTTTAATTGTGTGTATTATCTTATTGTATATAACGGACGGAGTATATGTGTACTTGCTTTAAGACTTGGCTACTTGAAAATATCTAGTCCTGAATACAAAACCAAAACAAGAAGTTCTCACCTGAACAAAACAGTCATGGAAATGGAGGCGAAGCAATGCCAGCAGCCTGACCAATATCCTCTTTGAAGATCTTCTTTAGTTCTTTTCTGATGATGGACTGTACCTCAGGACAACTAGAATGGTAGAAAGATGAGGAAAGCCCTTTTGTTATTGGTGCAGATATATGAGATTCTGAACCATATGATGATGATGATACTGACAATGAAATCAAAGAGAGAACTAACAGTAGAGCTGTTAAAGAAGGAGCAATACAATTCATGGTTGTCTTATGGTAGAGAAGTTAAAGGCAGATATAAATATTTCAACAAAATATACACTTAAAGTTTGCCAAAGCTGGCTTAATCCCCAAAGCCTGTAGATTACATTTGGAGTCCATTTGAAGGTAATATATATAGCATTTTAACTAATATAAGATAAGATGTTTCCATTTGTTTTTTGTTTTTTTTCTAAGGAAAAGAGAGCTCTAATGTTCTTTGAATCTTCTATCTCACTTTTTATTTTAATTGTTGTTCCATTATCAGCAAGCTTGCCATGTGTACTTAAATGTAGGTTACAACTATTTACTATATAAGAGTACACATGGTGAACATATAGTAGTGAGATATTAGATTGACATATAAAGTGAGATAAAAGAAATCATCACCTTAAAAGTCTTCTGTATAAAATATTATTTGTGTGTAACGTAAGAAGAATAGGATTGATAATGATGATAAAAAAAGACCAAAAGCATCAATAGTCGCCCTTCAATTCGTCATGGTAGAAAAATTCTCATCTGCACGCTGATTACATTTGAATGGCAGGTAATTGTCCACCAAGTTGGGTAGTAAGAATATGTGAATGGACTTTCCATGCAACTTGCAAAAGGTGAAACTGCATTGTCCGTGTCCACGTTAATTTGAAAGTGACCTTCAAGAAAGCAATTGAGAAAATAACCTGAACAATTTCTTTTCTTCCTACTTAAGTAATCATTATGGCTTATTAGTACATAATAATCGTAAAGGGGAAAAAAATGTTTGAAGACTCCGAATAACATATTGTGTTAAGAATTTTAGGGTTTCTGGTTTTAGAACGAGGTTTTGATTTTCTGTGTCGCATCTCCCATGTCCAATTCAAACTTTTTCCCCCTCTTTCATCCTATAAAAATCACCAAAATTAAGAAGGGAAAAATAGAACTATTCCAAAATTTACCATAACTTATATTATGAGGTTAATGTGTATAAGAGACAGGATTTACATCTTCGTAGCTAGTTAATGTTTAGATAAAATTATTTTCATATATTGTGCATTTTTTAAGTTCTTTGGTTCTAGAACTGGCAAAATTGCAATAATGACGTAAAGATTTTAGAGAAAGAACATTGGTTTTGTATTTTTCCTTCTCGTGGTTAATTAATTAGTATTGCTTGACGAAGAAATTTCAAAGTAAGTTCCCTTAACTATAAAGAAGTTCACAATTTGCACTATATCTTGGATGTGTATCAAACTAAGGATAACTACCGATGTACGAAGAGTACAAATAAAGAGTCCTTATTTTCTTCATTTTGTAGAGTGAAAAACTTAAAAAAAGACTTTTGAAAATATGGGTATTTTTAAATGAATCTATCTATCTATATTATTATATATAGATATGCGAGTTATTTTAGCTCATCTTATATGTTAAGAGACATTTAGATGAATGTATAATTAACTACTATGCTTGAAAATTTTCGTAAAGCAATCTTAAATAATTAAATATTTCTCTCCCTTTTTGTGATATTTAAAATACATGTCCTTAATTAAATATAATTTTCAGTTCTCAATAGGAAAACATATGGAAATTTTTATTTTGAACTGGAGCAACTACTTGGCATGCCTAGTAGTTGCTCCTGGACCAATGAAGGTCTTCCATGTGGAGTAAATTATCCAATCATTAAAAAATAATAGCCCTTCTATTTTTGCAAAAAGTGGGTCTCCCACTCCACATGCAAAGCTCTCATTGGTAGGAAGCAATTCTTAGATATGAAGTAATTGCTCAGTCATAATAAAACTTTCAAAACATATTTAAGTGTTTCTCTTCCTTCTTTTATGATGCCTAAAATACCCCATTAATAAAATATAATTTCCAATTTCCAATAGAAAAAATATAATTAAGTACTCATCATGTATTTTACTTAACATATTTAACTGTTTCTCCTCCTCCTTTTGTGACATCTAAAATAATCCCTTAATGAATATAATTTCTAATTCCCAATAGGAAAACATAATTAAATTACTCATATGTATTCTACCTATTTTTAGAATACTACCACCTATTCTTTAGTCTTACAACCTATCCTGAACAAACCACTATATTTTTCTCCTTTTTTTGTCACACCTAATATGCCCTTAATTAAATAGTTTTATGCCTAAAATATTCTTAGTGAAGTACAACTGACCTATCTAAAATTCTCTTCATTTAAATATTTATCCCTTTTTTAGTAATGCCTAAAATATCCGTTCTTAATTAAAATATAATTCCCAATTCCTAATAAGAGACATAATTAAATGAATTAATCTTCAACTATTTTTGTGATGTCTAAAATACCTGTTTTAATGAAATATAATTCTAAATAGGAGACAATAATTAAATTATCCCTCATCTATTCTAACTATCAATAATACTACTTTATTATCCTTTTTTGTCATGTCTAATATACCCTTAGTTATATTATTTCATGCCAATATGCCCCTAAATGAAGTATAATTGACCTATCTAAAATAATCTCCATTTAATGCTACCCGATATAGTTTACTAATTTTCTCATTTTTGTCATGCCTAATATACCATTCATTAAGTAGTTTCATTCCTAAGTAGTCATGTTAGATTAAGTAGAGAGTATTTTAGATATACCAATACTTTATTAAGGATATATATTTATATATATATATATATATATATATATATATATATATATATAAAACTCTTTTGGCAAAAGAATTCAACTTCACTAAGCATTTAATAGAAAAAAATTGGAGAACATTAAATGTCTCGAATAAACTTTATACATTCTTTCTGAATTTATTTGGTTTGAATTCAATAACACATTTTTTAATATTAAATTTTTAGTCCAACTTAAAAATCAAAAAATTAATAATCATATGCCAATTAAAATTTTAAAATTTAACATGCCTTTTAATATCAAAGTATTGCTCTAACTTTGAAAACTATAATGGAAGTTGTTACAATAATTGATAGTACAACAAAGAAATATTGGTTAAGAGTAACTACTGATGAGGTAAAAAAATTTCAACTCATGATATTTTGTATGCCATCATATCATGAGTACATCATTACAAGACCTATAAGAGACTATGTATAAATTGTAGGCATGACAATATAGAAAAGTAAGTAAATACTTTAAAAGACAACATAAATTATACAAATAAAATCATACTATTAAATACTCTAAAATAATTGTAGATATAGATTGAGTTTACATGTCAAATTTGGAAAATACGATACAATCATTACACTATTTAATAAATAAAGAAAGATGTAGATTAAAGGTTTTGGTAAGCAATACAAGGAATTAATTGAAGAAAAACATAAAAAAATCACAAAATAAAATTCATGCTTTTTTATTAGTTTTAATTTTGTTTATATACTTAATACATTCAAATTTAATTTCATAGTAAAATAATATATGAAAATGTAATTTTAGAATTAACCACATTCGATCTCTTCAGTTTGACATTCATCCATGCCTTGGAGTGCATAAAGTGAATATTACCATAGACTTAAGAAATATAGAAAAATACTATTATATTCTCTATATGCATACATATCTTACACGATATGTTACAAAATATTATTTGTGATGGAAATTATACAAAACGTACGTGTTATTTTGAATGTCTTTAGAACTATATATTTTTCATTAGAGTAACACTCCTGATTTCATTGGAGTAAACAATACACTTTATTTATAAAATAAATTGATGTTTGATATTTGATAGTGATTTATCTTTGAGTAATAATAAAGAATATATAGATATATTTAAAAAGTTCAATATATGAAAATGTCTTTATCTTTAATTGATTCAATATAGTTTATCTACCTCTTTTAGGTTCCTAGATTATATTGAATCGGAGTCTCTTATATTTTATCTATTCAATGATGTATGAATACACAGAGCGTTAAATGATATTGAAGTGAATGTTCATAAATTTAAAAAATATGAAAAAGTACCAATTTATTCTCTATGAACATCACTTAAATTAATAATGTGTAATTTTGTATATCTATAGAACTATTAGTTTTTCGTTAGCATTGCGTGCATTTTAGAATACGATAAAGAATTGTTTTTCTTAGCGTTTGGTGCATTTCAAGAAAAGATAAATAAAAAATGACTTATTATTTAAATTTTTTATAGTAATTTTAATATACTATGTGATACATATCTATAATTTTAATGATATACTAGTTAAATCTATTTCGTTTTCTATAAATAAATCATAATTTTTGTTTGATGTAACTCTATTTATATTTTAATTAGATTTATTTGTTTCTATTTTTTCAAAATTTTAATTAATTATTTTTATGATTGTTATCCATATATCATTTGATTTCCTGTCAATATTTTTTCCTAATAAAAGAATTTCAAAATACTTCATCTATAACATGATGTTTGATACTCGATAGTAATTCTATCTTTTAGTAATCATAAGAAATATATATAGATGTATTTGAAAATTTTAATACTACGAAAAATATCTTTATCTTTAATTGATCAAGTAATTAGTGGTATCACTATAGAAAATTATAACCTAGGCACCTAGAAAAAATAGAAGTAAGATGTAAATATCATACGTTGTTCTCATAAAAGATAAAGTTTGGTTAATTATTTGAGAAAAAATGGAATTTATACAAAAAAAAAAAAAAGGTGAACATAATCACAAAGAAAGTAGCAAATATATAATATATTTAAAATATATTTTTGTAAAAACAAAAACTCAACGTATAGATTTTTATACTTGTGCATTATGTTATCATTCACTAAATATTTGTCCATTTTTTTAAAAATTAAAATTTTCAGTCAAATCAGGAGTTTTACACATGCGAAGCATGTGCTTTTTTCTATTTATAGATAATGATGACTTAGATTAGACATAGGATGTTTCATTGTTTTGTCTTATTCATGTCTTAGACTCTATATATAGGAAAATTCCACAGTCTTTTTTAGGAAACTATTCCCTTGTACTTTAAATGTTTGTAGAGCACAACATCATGTGCTTTAAAAGCTTATACTATACAAGCCTTTAAAATCAAGGGAACGGTTCACTAAAAGAAATTGTAGAATTCTCTATATATATATATGTGTATGTGTGTGTGAACTCTTGTCTTGCTTTTGTTAGTTAAAGGATTTTCACTTATATTTTGTACGCCTTCCACATTCAGAATATTAGATAGGAGATTGACACAGATAGTAAGGCAGAAGATTTAGAGTGTTTTTGTCATATATAACCTTAAATTCATTTATGACATTTGATTCGCTCCGCATAGTATCTGGCAAAAAGCGTATAACAAATTTGATTTATTCAACCGGAACTCAAATACAAACAAAACTTAAAACTCAAATTTGTGACAGGCCAGATTCTTTTCTTTTTACAAGTTGGGATAGAAATAAATTATCTAAATTCATAACTAAGCAATTCGTACGAATTTCCCCTTAAGTTCCAGTCAATACGCTTAACTGCTCCATCTTTGTAATTGCATAAATAAACGTCTCATAAAATAGGTACTGATCAACAGCAAAACTTGTGACAATATCCTTCATTCTCACATCGGCGTACAATTCCTCGTCCGAAGTCAACAACCCTTGATGGTTCAAGAGATCAACGTGGTATTTGTTATCGAAACAGTTGGAATTCTGATGTCCAATTGAGTTAGTAGAATTTGATGAGGGACAAATCGCATAAAAATTGTTGGCAAAAGTTTTGTCCAAGGTAGGATCTTGAATTGGATAAAGTCTATCAATGAATGAAATGCAATAGCCAATTCCAATTGTATGAGCACCTGAGAGAGCCATAAGATCAGTGGCATTCAAATTCATCCTTGGATGCAAAATAAGTGAGAAGGATACTTGTGTTCAATGTTGATGAAGGGAGATTAATTGGCTAATGTCTCATTAAGTGTACCAAAAATGAGTCCATCCCTTCTTCCAAATAGAACATCATAATAAAGGCCACCTGACTACACATTCATATTAAATTCTCATTTGTTGAATTAGAAAGAACTTAAACTTAAAGAACTTGGATTAAAAGGTTTGAGAGATTTTGTTTTAAAAAAATCACTTTGTACTCCTAGCTTATAGCCGATTCTTAGTTTGTATCCCATACTTCAATTTTTGACACAGCGCATCCCAAACTCTCAAAATTATCTCATTTTAATCTATTTTTTTAATACATTACTAGAATTGATGGATGTTAGGTGTGCACATGCCTCGCAAATGTTTAGGGACGTATTATACTAATTAAAGTATTCATGACTAATTCCACTTTGCACCCCTAACTTGTGATCAATTCTCTACGTCTAAAAGATTTAAGAATTCCAATTGCTTTATACTACCCCCAATTCTAAATTTTCAACAAAATACTTTTATATCGGTCCCATTTTAGTCTAATTTTTAATAGTGTCAAAATATTTGATAAATATTCCACTTTAAGTATCCGTGTGCATGGTTGAAACATGTGTCAATTTTGGTAACAATGTTAAAAAAATATGGTTATCCCACTGTACACCCTTAATTTTTGCTCCTTTGTGCTGAGATTTGCCTATCGGGTAAGCCTCGTGTGTGTTTGTCCCCAACAGCACATATGATGGCAAAGGTTGTGTGCATGGCGGTTAGGCCGTTTGTATGTGTTGGCTAAGTTGTGGGTAGTTGGGGTTGTACAAGGACCCTTGCATGTGCCTTGAGTAGGCAAGGCATGGATTATAGGCATCAGTTAAGATTTGCTATTATTCGGTTAAAGTGTACTAGTCGGATAAATCTAGATTATCAGAAATATTGATAGCTGGTGCAAGACGGGTACAGTATGGGCACTTGCTGGCTGGATGTTTTGTTTTGTGGTTAAGGCATGAGTTAGCTTCATTCAGACCTTGGTGAGACCCTTTTGGCTTGATCTAGGCATGTGTTGGAGCTTGGAACCTTGGATGGCAGTTGTTAACTGAGTCATGTGGCGATTACCAGGAAATTACCAACATGGCCTACCTGTCAAGGCCTAGTTGGCTGCCAGATTTTGTATTGTCCCATGTTTCAGTTGTATTAGGACTAGTTTGGCCAATGGTTGGGCCTTGTCAACCATCCATCTTTGCCCCTTAAAACATTATTGGTAGTCAGAAACAAGACAATAAGAGAGAGAGCCTTGAGTTGTTCTGCATAGCAGGTGTTTGTGAAAATTCTTATTGTAATTAGCGAGAGTGATACAAAGGTTAGCTATTTGACTGTAAATGTGTGTGTGTGTGTGTTTTCTTGTTCTCTTTACATTTCTAAGTCCCTTGTGTGCTTAATTCGTGTGTGGCTGACTAACAAGCAATGTTAGGCCATCACAAGGCTGATTACCGTGTCTCAAAGTTCTGTGGTTTGTGCAAAAATCTTGTGACAATTTGGTATCAGACCACGGCTGTGCTTTGGTATTGTTGGAAAAATTATTGCAAAACATGTCTATTATGGGCAATGACAATACTTTGTCCGAAAGGATGGACCGTCAAGAGCACGCATTTTCAGGTCTAATAGAACAGTTGGGAGATTTGCCTGTGGGGTACAACATATTGCTAGACTTGTGAGAATTGAAGGCAAACTTCACTACCTTGAAAATTTATGTTGGTACCATGGACCAATTGGTGAAATCGTTGAAGGAGGATTTATCAAATAATAAGAAAGTGGTGGCTTCTTGTACAAGTAGTGAGTCAACTACCAGCAAAAGTTCTAAAATGAAAATGAAAGTTCTAGAATCAAAGGCCTTCGAGGGTGCACGAAGTGCCAAGGAACTTGAGAATTTCTTGTGGGATTTAGATCAATACTTCATGGCAGTTGGTGTGCCTAAAGAAGAGAAAACTTCCATTACCAGCATATACTTGGACTAGTGATGCGAAGTTGTGGTAGAGAGCAGTGATGAACGACCCAACCACCACCAAAATCAGTGCATAGACGGATTTGAAAGAGAAGTTGAAGAAACAATTTCTTCTTACCAACACCTCTTGGCTAGCCAAAGATATTCTTAGACGTCTCAAACACTCTAGCAGCATAAGAGATTATGTGTAAGAATTTTCATCTCTCATGCTGGACGTTTGTGACATTTCCAAGGAGGACAATTTGTTTAATTTCATGTCTGGGCTTCAAAATTGGACACAAGTAGAGTTGCGTCGGCAAGGGGTACAAAAATTATCCCAAGCCATCACTGTTATTAATCAGTTGGTGGATTTCAAAGCCGTAACCACTCAAGAGAAAAAGAAAGATAGAAAGGGCAAAGGGAAGGAATCAAAGAATTGCAATAAGTTTCAAAAGAAAAAGAAACAAGTGGTGAACGAGACCGAATCTGTAAAGGCCGGTGGTGAAAATACTAAGACAGCCACCAAAAACCACTAAATGTGGTTACTTCATTGTAGTGGTCCTCATATGATAAAGAAGTGTCCCAAATGTGAGAAAGTTAACACAATTGTGGCAGAAATAGGCGACGTTTTTTATGTTCCATCACCTTCTCAAACCAATGCTTTGATGTTAGTAAGTGCCATTACTACTGTTAAAACACCTATTCCCTGTGATGGTTTACTTTAATAAATCAGGCAAAAGTAAACGGGATGGATATAATGGCCATGGTGGACATGGGTATTACCTACAGTTTCGTGACTGGTCAGGAAGTTCAAAGGCTAAAACTTGATTTGAAAAAGAACGGTTATCATATTAAAGCTGTGAATTCAGAGATCTAGCCAGTCCTTGGCTTGGCAACGGTAGAGTTGACACTTGACCCATGAGTTCACAGTGTAGCTTGATGGCCATTCCCTTAGACGATTTTGATCTGATCCTTGGGAAGGAATTTATGGCACCCAATAGAATTTTTTCAATCCCTCACTTGAATGGTGTTATAGTTGCCGATGCACTAGGTGTCCTACTTTTATTCCTGCTTGTGCTATTGCTACTAATTTTGTTGCTGTTTTATTGTATATTGACAAGGACAAACAAAGTGACCAAATTTCGGCCATGCAACTGGAAAACGGCTGAAACATGGAGAAGTGACTTGCCTTACACCCCTAGTAGAAATTAAGCCTGATGTCTCCCAAGAGGTGCCTGATTGTTGTGTGGATGTGCTGAATGAGTTAACGGATATCATGCCAGCTGAATTGCCTAAGATTTGTCATAAGCTTTGCTCTTGATCATAAAATTGAGTTGGTCCCTAGAGTGGTACCCCTTGCTCAAGCTCCTTATTGAATGTTTCCCATGGATTTGGTTAAGTTGAGGCAACAACTTGACGAGCTGTTGGAAAGTGGCCTCACCAACCTTCAAAAGCTCCTTATGGTACTCCTGGCCTTTTCAAAAGAAGGCTAATGCCAGGATATGTGCCTAATAGCAAATTTTAACTGATGTTTTTTATAATCTGTCTATAAAAAACCAAGTACCCAATTCCTGATACTCTTGATTTGTTTGATAAGTTAGCTAAAGCAAAAAATCTATACTAAGATAGATTTGAGGTTGGTATTGGCAAGTCCCACAGTGACAGGGAATAAAGGGAAAACTACTGTTGTAACTAGATATGAGGCATATGAGTTTCTGATCATGCCATTTAGGATGATAAACGCTTTAACTACCTTTTGTAATCTGATGAATGGCGTTTTATATGAATATCTCAACAAGTTTTTCGTTGTGTATTTGGATGATATTGTCATTTATTCGAAAACTCTATAAGATCATGTGGCACACTTGATAGCTATGTTTACAAAACTAATAGAACACGAGCTCTATGTTAAGGAGGAAAAATGTGAATTCTGTAAGTAATCAATCACTTTCCTTGGTCACATTATTAGCAATGGCATGATAAAGATGGACCCTAAAAATGTTGTGACTGTGATTGGGTGGCCAGCATCAACCAATGTTCCAGAGTTACGTTCCTTCTTGGGTTGTGATCAACTACTATAAGAGATTCATCAAGGATTACTCTTGGCTTGTTGCTCCCTTGACTGATCTCTTAAAGAAGGACAAAAAATGGAACTAGAATGATATGAGCGAGTCAGTCTTTAAGCTGTTGAAGGAGGTCATTGCTTCTGAGCCAGTTCTGTGCTGCAAGATTTTAGTTTGCCGTTTGAAGTACATACCGATGCAAGTGACCGTGCACTTGGGGTGTCCTTGTGCAAAATGGACATGTAGTTGCCTTTGAGAGTTGAAAATTGAAAGACTATGAACAGAGGTACAAACACCCATAAGAATGATAGTAGTAGTACAATGCTTGGAAACATAAAAACATTACCTGTTGGGTACCAAATTCACGTTATAACGGACAATGTGGCAAATATATACTTCAAAATTTAGAGGAACCTGTCCCCAAAACAGGCTCGATACTAAGATTTTTTAGCTGAGTTCGACTTTGATTGGTTGCATACGCCAAGTAAAGAAAATGTTGTGGTAGATGCGCTGATGGCCGAAAACACGTGGGAGAATATATGGCTGCCTTGACTATTGTTGAACCAGATTTCTTGGCACAAATTAAAGAACCTTCACCAGCTGACCCCGTTTATCAAAAAACAGTGAAACAAGTGAATAAAGGGCTAGCTCGTAGGTATGAACTGGAGGACGGCTTACTTTTTGCCAAGGCTTCGCCTGTCTCTTATACACATTAGATGTGTATAAGAGACAGTTCATGCGTTCTATACTGGGATGGCTTGCCTTTGCCCTTTCTTATGAGTTCTTAGATTCTGTATAAGAGGCCAAAGTAGGGATGATATTGAGTCCTATGTGAAGTCTTGCTTGGTGTGCCAACAAGATAAGATTGACAGAAAGAAGGAAAGCAATCTGTTACAACTGTTAACAATTCCCAAACAGCCTTGACAATTAGTGTCAATGGAATTCATTTCAAGTTTCCCAAATGTGGATGGTAATGCTTCTATTTTTTTTATTTTTTTTGTTGATCGTTTTTATCTAAGTATGTTGTGTTTATGACTGCACCTAGTGTGTGCTTCGCTGATGTTGCTGCTCAGTTATCTTTTAGAAATGTTGTTAAGTGTTTTGGGTTACTAGAGGATATAATTACTTATCATGACACTAGATTCACTAGGCAATTCTAAACAACACTCTTCAACTTGCTTCATTCAGAATTAAATTTTTTCACAGCAAATCACCCTCAGACGAATGGTCAAACCAAGAGAGTAAATGGCTTGTTGGAGGAATACTTGCAGTACTACATCACAGCTAGTCAAAAAAATTGGCGGAGCTGTTGGATGTATCATAGTTTTGTTATAACTTGGACAAATCTTCGTCCATGGGAATGAGTCTCTTTGATGTGCTAGCAACTACTAACTCCTCATGGTGTTGCTGCTCAAAGGAATGGAAAATGTCACCATGCTAGGAGTTGGTGTGCTAAGACAAAGCAATTAATCCATAGATTGACACTTGACTCTTGCTCAACATCGCATGAAAAATATGCTAATCAATGCAAAGCGGGATGTGGAATTTCAAGTTGGCGATTTAGTTATGCTCAAACTTACTCCATCGATTTGGAAGAAAGTTATGGTCAAACTTACTCCACAGATTTGTGAAGAAAATTAGCTCCAAAATAGTACATCCTGGGTTAGTTCCAAAGTATAATGGTCCCTTTAAGGTGATCAAGAGAGTTGGAAAAGTTTCATATCGGTTGAAGTTACACATCGTTTGAAAGTGCATCCTACATTCCATGTTAACTTTCTGAGAAAGTATAACAAAGATGAGCTAGGTGAGGAATGAAGTCAGGCTAAGCGTGCGCCACCTACTATCTGCAAACAATTTGAAAAAAAATGTTCAAGCTGTGTTGGGTCATCGAACACCCTGTAGCAATACACATCTAGATGTGTATAAGAGACTAGCACACTTGATCCATTATAATAATGAATCTAATATGTAAATCTATCAGTTCATAAAAAATCTGGGATTTTTATGATTCTAGATGCCCTGATCTTAGTTACATAGGCTCACAAACGATAGACCTGTCTCTTATACACATCTAGATGTGTATAAGAGACAGCATGAGGCATAGTCTTGCCAATCGTGTAAGCTGTGCGTGTTTGGCCCGTACAACACACACGTTGGCAAGACTATGCACAAAAGGACTCATGCCAAAAGTGTGTACTATGCCTAAATTGTAGGAGGTTGGGGTTGTACGAGGACCTTTGCACATGCCTTGAGTAGGCAAGGCATGGATTGTAGGCATCAGTTAAGGTTGGCTAAAGTAAGTGCTAGTCAGTTAAACGTGCATTGCGAGAAATACTGACAGCTAGGAAAGACGGGTATGTGCATAGGCACTTGCTAGCTGGATGTTGCATTCTGTGGTTAAGGCGAGAGTTAGATTCATTCAAACCTTGGTGAAACCCTTTTGGCATGAGCTGGGCATGTATTATAGCCTGGAACCTTGGATGGCAGTTGTTGACTAAGTCCTTAGTTACTAGGCAGTTACCGACATGACCTACCTGTTAAGGCCTATTTGGCTGCCAAATTTTGTAATGTCCCACATTTCACTTGTAATAGAACCAGTTTGGCTAGTAGTTGGCCCTTGTCAACCATTCCCCTTTGGCCCTTAAAACGTTCTTGGTAGTCAAAAACAAGGCAACAAGAGAGATAGCCTTGAGTTGTTCTGCTCACCAAGTGTTTGTGGAAATTCCTACTATATTCGAGTAATACAAAGGTTGGCCATTTGGTCGTAAATGTGTATGCGTTGTCTTGTCTCTTTACTTTCTAAGTCCTTGTATGCTTAATTCGCATGTGGTTGACTAACAAGCATTTTTAGGCCATCACATGGCTGATTGCCGTGTTGCGCTGCATTTTGTGCAAAAGTCTTATGACACTTAATTTGTACCTGATTGTCACTTTGCACCATATATTTATTTTTTGGGTATATTACACCCTGAACTCTTAGACGTGTTTCATTTCAATCTAATGTGTTTCATTTCCATCTAATTTTAACATCGTTAAAGAAGTTAACAAATACTAATTAAGTGCATACCATGTGCTTGATTAGAAGCGTATTCACCTACAGAAGTTGTCATGACTAATTCCACTTTATATCCTTTAACTTATGATTAATTCTCACTTTTCACCCACAAATCTAAGATTGGACACATTATGTCCCGACTCTTAGATTCATCCCACTTTGTCCAATTATTCATAATGTTAAAAACTTTAATAAATGTTCTACTTTTAGTGTGTGGTATGTACAGTTAGAACATCCGTTAACTTTAGTAATGCTGTTAAAAATTTAACTGAAATGGGATAAATAATAAAGTTATGATGCAATTTGTCCAAAAAATAAGTATAGGATGCAAAATGAGAATCAAGTATAAGTTAGAGGTACAAAGTAGAATAAGCCCTTCAAAATTAGATTGAAATGCAATAAAATTGAGAGTTCGGGGCGTAATATGTCCAAAATTAAAGTATGAAATGTAAAGTGGGAATTTGTTACATGAGTTCAAGGTGAAGCAATATCCACAAAACAATGAAACTAATCACATTATTTGAGTTTTCTAGTTTAGCTTTAAACTTTAGCTCTTAACAACTATAGCAAATATTGAGATTGATTTTTTTTTAAATCAAATAAACGAATAGATATATGTTCACCAGGTGACATTTTTTTGTGTCAAATAAACGAATAGATATATGTTCACCAAATGACAGCGAAAGTTTAGATAGTGAAACATTTCTCGGGATGAGTTTATGTCTATATACATATATAGATATATATATATATATATATATAACACAAAATGGATGAATTTTACTTATACTCAAATTAAAAAGCATAAAATAAAGAATTTCAAATAACTTTCTAATTTGGATAGATTTGAAACTTATCCATTTTGACTTTACAAATCCCTCCAACAAATGAGTGAATTTTAAAATTTTTTCCAAATCCATCAATCTAAACACAGCATAAGGTTATTGATGGTTTGGAATGCTGTATGAATCGTTAAGTTGGAGGTGCATCCTGCTCACTTGGCTGGTGGAGCACTTCTTGATCCTACCCACAGTTAGAACCATCGCAACCCTATATAGATGGATCTACTCAAATTTTTTAAAACCAAAGTAATAGGACATATAAGCACATGAAAGTTGGAGTTTTGTTATAACCTTAATACATATAAAACGTTATATTTGAATCCTTTGTAGTCTTTGAATACCAATGTTTTTTTTTTAATAAAATTAGGAAAACTTTTACAAAAAGTGAAAAAGTACTTGTAGTGTTAATCTTGACAAAGTTATCATTTGTGCAAATAACATAGTTTTTTTTTTAAAAAATTTAAATCACGAATGAGTGGTTGAAGTTTGTCTTAGATCCCTACCAGATTTATTAAATAAATTTATAAATAGTACGTGATAGAGGAAAACCTCTTTTCAAAATTTGAATAAAGAAAATAAGGTCTTAAAATTTAAAATCTATGGATTAATTGTTTGAGACCGTTAATTTTCAAAAGCATGATGCGTAATCATGATATGCGAACTATAATCTTAAGCTTTGTACATCATGATTTAGTTTTGACATGACAAAAATCATCTCCATTTTAATAAATATCATCTTCCGTATTTGATAAAATAGATAACTCCCTGATACTTATTAGACACGAGTTTCTTTTATTGATAATATGATATATAATATTGAGATTGATGGTGTATATATGGTTGTCAAAGGGTATATATATAGTAGTACTGAACAAAGCAATCATGAAAATGAAAGCAAAGCAAACTAGCAGCTATGCCAATTCTATCTTTGAGGACTATCACCAGCTGATTTCTAATGATAGATTTAAGATCAGGGCATCTAGAATCATAAAAATCCCATGAAAGTTCATCAACTACAGGTGATAACTTTGAGATTTTGTAAGATGAAAGTAGTTACGAAGAAAAAGTGAAAAAGAAACTAGATTTTTTATTAACTAATCAGGATATTTTATTAATTATTCAAGTGAATTACCACATGTGTGGCTTTGACACATAATTTTAAAATATGACTTTGTAAGTTATTTCCTATCAATAAGAAAAAGAAACGTTTTGTTGTATTTAAATATAACGACTAAATCTAAAGGAGCAATGGCAATGCCATCGAGGAAAAGGTAGATATAATATGGAGGTAAACCCGGAAATCATTTAATGCAAAAACAAAAACAAAAAAAGGAATAAATGAGATTATCATAAGCCAACAAAATTTTAATTATCTTATTTTATGTCCCTCAAATGTATTGCATTCTCGCCACACGATCTTTTGTTTTAATATCTGTATTAATCTTCCATTATTATATGCCAATGTGGCTTATATTTTGGCATAGAATATTTGTAAGGGCTAGAGTACAAGTGGTAGACATACAGGATGTAAGATCTTATACACATCTAGATGTGTCTCTAGGTTCATTAAAGTTATTATCTAGATTCATTGTATAGTTACATTATTCATTAGTGACTAAATTTATGTATAATTACCTTATTAGTTAGTATCTAGGTTCATTGTACAGTATAAATTCATTTAATTTATAAGGTCCTATAAATATAGGCTATTGTATCAATTGTCAATGCACACAAATTCTCCCAATTTTGTTTATCATTCTAACATGAATCGGAGCATTATCTTAGGACCTATGATGGGCATTGGCCTCAAGAGCAAAAGGTCAGGTACCTAAGATAACTCAACGATACCATGTTAGAATGATAAATGATAATTATCAGCAAATCAGCCACATCATCATTTGACATGTCATCAGCCATGTTGGTGCCTCATCATCACTTGTTGCTATCATAGCACTGATCTCTTGTTCATCGAGTTAAATTTTAGTCTAGTCTGGTTCATGGATCAGAAATTTTTTTCCCACTGAGTTTGATCAGATTCTTCTCGATTCCTTTTCGATTTAGTTCGATTCCCAACTATATTCCATCTAGATTTCAACTGTAGCAAGCAGTTTTTTAGTCTCTATACACATTTAAATGAAGCTGTCTCTTATACACATCTAGATGTGTATAAGAGACACTTTTGATAACCTGGTAATGTGGCCATGGAGGGATTTGTATCACACATCTATATATATATAGTAGACATTAAATGTCATATGTTGGAAATGTTTCATTCTAAACTCTAATCATATGACATTTGACTCTACTATTTTTTCTTTAACACAACACTCACATATACCAACCAACGACTTTATGAGACTCATCAGCCTATTGAACACACTAGAACTATATCCACGACCTCTTTTTCTCTACCAGACACCTTTTATGTTCCAACATTAACTTTGAATCTTATCTCAATTGGCCAATTTGTTGAATCTGGAATTGATGTTCACTTCTCTATTATTGGTCGTCGTTTACAGCATTGCCAGACTAGACAACTCCTCAAAACAGGTCTTAAAGTCGGGCGTGTCTTTGAATTAGACAAACTCCAACTTCCATTATCTCATCAGGTGCATACTGTCTCCTTTACGTCTTCTATTCCAATCTAAGTCTCTGGCACGCCCATCTAGGTCATACTTCTATAAATCGTGTTAAAATTTTTGTCTCTAGTGGCCAATTAGGATCTGTACAAAATGAATCAGTAGATTGTCTCTTGCCAATTAGCTAAAAATCATGCCTTACCATTTTCTCAAAGTGATTCTGTTTCAACTACGCCATTTGACTTGGTACACTCTGATATCTTGGATCTTTCTCTAACACCTGCTATGGGTGGTTCTAGGTATTTCGTTATCTTTGTTGATGATTTTACCCGACATACATGGATTTTTCTCATGAAAAATTAATCTGGTTTGCCCCAAATTTGTCAAGAATTTTCTATAATGTTCAAAACTCAGTTTTCTTGTGTGATCAAAGTTTTCCGAACTAATATATCATGGAATACAAGAAAACTTCTCTTTTAAATTTTTTCCACCAACAGGGTATTGTTTTTTAGCGTTCTTGTCCAAGAACTTCATAACAAAATGGTCGTGTTGAACGCAAACAGTAGACACATTCTTGATACTACTCGTGCCCTTTCACTTTCTTCCTCTTATCTTGAGCATTTTTGAGGTGCAACTACTCTTACTGCTGTTTACACTAGAAATCGGGTTCCTTCTCCTATCATTGATAATCAGTCCCCTTATAAGCCTTTATGGTTCACCTCCTAATAATAAGAACTTGAAAGTTCTTAGTTGTGCTTGTTTTGTTTCTTTACAACCCCATGAATATACCAAGTTAGAACCTCGTACTAGGTTATGTTGCTTTATAGGATATGGTATCGAACATAAGAGCTATCATTGTTGGGATTCTCGATCTAAATGACTTTGAGTCTCTCGTCATTATTTCTGGGAACATAAAATATTTTCCTCAATGTTCAAATTTAACCTCTCTCCAACTTCTTCTCCGCCTCTATTTACTCACCCCACAGTTGATCTTTTTCCTGATACTACTCCTATTGTAAATTTTCCCAATTTCATCCCTGAAACTGCTTCTCCAAACGACCACATTGATCCATCTGAGGGTCACTGTCCAGCTAATGGTTCTACCATATCTACTTTTCTTGAGTCCTCTACAGCACCTCTACTTTTGTCTCCTCGTCGATCAACTAGGGCAAGAGAACCATCTACTCGTCTTCATGATTACCATTGTTTTTTCATTATTCTTTCTTTGCATGAGCCTACGTCCTATAGAGAAGTTTGTTCTAATTCTGTTTGGCAGCAAGCTATGTCTGATAAGTTATAGGCACTTAAAAGAACTCATGCATGGGATCTATTTGATCTTCCTGCAAATAAATCTCTTATTGGATGTAATTGGATTTACAAAATCAAAACACGCTCTGATAGCACTATAGATCACTATAAAACTCGTCTTGTTGCTAAGGATTTTACACAAGAATATGGTATTGACTATGAAGAGACTTTTGCACTTGTGGTTCGCCTAATTTTTGTTAGAAGCTTACTTGCTATTGTTGCTGTTCGACATTGGGAAATGTTTCAAATGGATGTTAAGAATACTAACTTTCTTAATGGTGATATTTTTGAAGAGGTTTATATGCATCCACCACCTGGATACTCTACTGAACCTGGTCAAGTGTGTAAATTTCGCAAGGCTTTTTTATGGTCTAAACAAAGCTCCAATATCATGGTTTTCTAAATTCAGTTGTACAATCGAACAGTTTGATTTCAAAAGTAACTTATATGATTCTACTCTTTTTGTTCGCCGGTCTACGCATGATATCATTCTTTTACTCCTCTATACAGATGATATGACCATTACTGGTGATGATCTCGCTGGTATTACTGAATTCAAGAAGTATTTGAATCATCATTTTGAAATGAAAGATTTGGTTTTGCTCAATTATTTTCTCGGTCTGAGGTATCTTCATCATCTCTGGGATTATCTCACACAAACCAAATATGTATCAGATCTCATTACTCGTGCTGGATTAATTGACAACAAGATTGTCTCTACCCCTATTGAGGCCAATGCCCATCATACTCCAGAGGATAGTACACCTCTTCATGATGATCCAACCCTTTATCGCCAATTAGCAGTTTGGTGTATCTTACAGTTATCCGCCTTGATATTGCCTATGATATTCATATTGTTAGTCAGTTTATAGCTAGTCCTAGGAGTTCTCACTTTGCAACATCTAAATGTACGGTAGATGTGATTAGTTCATGGCTAATCAGTATCATGGTCTTCTCTTTTATTCTCGTTCTTTTCTCGAGTTACGTGCATATTCTGATACTGATTAGGTAGGAGATCCAACTAATAGACGTTCTACTACAAAATTCTATTTCTTTTTGAGTAACTTTCTTATATCTTGGTGTAGTAAAAGGCAAACCATTGTTTCTCGATCTAGCACCGAAACTGAGTATTGTGCTGTTGTTCATGCCACCGGAGCTTATCTGGCTTCGTTGGTTATTATCAGATATGGGGAATGCTCACGAGTCTCCTACTACACTTTACTGTGATAATCAAAGTACTATTCAAATTGCACACAACGTGTCTTCTATGAACGTACCAAGCACATTGAAGCCACTGATTGTCATTTTGTCTGTCATCATGTTTTGCACTGTACTGTGAACCTTTCTTTTCGGTCTCTTGATCAAACAACTGATATTTTTATCAAGGGACCTCCTCCTGGACGTTTCTTCGATTTAATTTCCAAACTCAAGTTGGTCTCTATTCAACCACCTTAATTGAGTTTGAGGGAGGTGTTAACGTCTAGGTTCAGTAAAGTTATTGTCTAGATTCATTGTATAGTTACATTATTCATTAGTGCTTAAATTTATGTATAGTTACCTTATTAGTTAGTGTCTAGGTTTATTATATAGTCTAAATTCATTGTATCTATAAATCTATAAATATAAGAAATTGTATCAATTATCAATACACACAAATTCTCTTAATTTCGTTTATTATTCTAACAAATATAATTAGTGATAATAGACAGATCTGAAAAGGTTCGGATGTGAATTTGTGTAACTAAGCACATCTCTGTAATCTCTCTAACTTTTACTTTTATGTTTCATTAAAAACAGAAAAGATCAATCCCATGAGTTCATAAAAACAAACAAAATTAGATAAAGGGATTTACCAAATTATAGATCAAGTCACAAAGAAATGTGTGTTGGACAAATTCAAGCTCAGAAGATGAACTAACCAAAATCAAGATGCAACATGATAACAAAATTCAAATAGGTCCGAATTGTAAAGCATCACAATTAAAAACAAACAAAACAGATTTTTTGTTTCCAAGTAAAAATATTAGATTTGTTATTCTTAATCTGGCCAAACAAAGGTAACAAATTTGATGTGTACGCAGACTGATCAGTCTTAAAACAAAACGTACTTATTACAGCACAAAAACTACATATTAGAGAAAGCACACAAAGATGTTACAAGATTCACATCCACCCTTACAACTGCGACAAGACTGTCAATTCTTCTTCCACAACTGAGGACAAGAATGAGTTATCCGAATTCCTAACCGAGCAATTTGAGCGAATTTCTCCTGTAGTTCCAGTTATTACATTCAGCTCAACTGCCCCATCTTTATCATAGCAATCACAAACCCCTCAAAAAACGACGTTTCATTAACCGCGAAACTCGTGACAATTCCCCTTGTTCTACTATTCGTGTACAAGTCTTGATCCGATGTGAAGAGGCCTTGACGGTTCATGAGATCAACATAATATTTATTATCAAATTTGTTAGGACTCCTAATGTCCATCACAGTTGTGCTGTTTGAATCTTTGGTGGGACAAACATTTTTAAGGTTGTTGGCAAAGGTTTTGTCCATTGTAGGATCTTGATTTGGATAAAGCCTGTCCGTGAATGAAGTGCAATGGCCAATTCCAATTGTGTGAGCTCATGAAAGAGCTACGACGTCGGTTGCATCAAATTCTTCTTTGCAAGAGAAGTTAGGATTGTATTTGCATTGGCAGATGGTGGAACAAGATTGGCTAATGTTGCATTTTGTGTAGCAAAGCTCAGTCCATCCCTTCTTCCTAACGGAACATCATAGTCCGGACCACCAGTCTGCAATTAAATTAGAAAGACTGTGATTCTTAGTAATATATAATTACAATATACTTTTTTGTTGATAATTATATGTTAAATCTTGCAAAGAATTAATATCATAATTTAAAACTGCTTTAAAATTATTTGGTAAATCGTACTAATAAAAAGTGACAGAATTACAAAAATTATTGAATTGTTGTTAGATTTTCAAAAAAAATATAGGAGTCGATGAAATTTTGAAAATGTTTAATATTATAATTTTGTGGTTGCTCCTTACTTTATTCCTATTGGGTAAACCGTAATCTTATAAAAATAAAAATATGATAGAATAATAAAAATTGTTAATATATCACTAAATTTGTAAACGAAAAAAAAAAATTATACAAGTATCTCAATTTACGGAGGAACCATAATTTTCCACTAAACACGAGTACTATTTAAGTAATGTGTCGCACAACTTTTTAAAATTCCACTCTAGGTAGCTTGTGTAACTTTACATATCACTGGAATCTGCAAATACTAAGTTGTATGGTCCCCGTGATATCATGGCTCCTTAATTTCTTTTTTAGTTCTCTTCTAATTATTGTCAATTTGTAACGAAAATATTTATAAATTTCTTTGTAAAGAGATTAGAAAAAGTTAATCTAGCTCATCAACTGTTCTTTTTAACAAGAGCCAAGACTATGTTTACTCATCAATAACATGATGAGTATGAACTAATCACATAGAGTTTGAAGTTTAGATGTTACAAGATGTTTTATTCACCTTGGCTTGGCCAAATCCAATGGTTATCTAGCTTTCATTAATCTACTAAGTAAAATACATTTTTAGTCCTCAATGTTTTGGTATTACATAAATTGGTCTTTAAACTTTTGGTAAAAACAGATTTATCCCCAAAATTTCAGAATATGAAATAGTTAAGACAATTGATAGAAAATTAGATTTTTTAATTCAAAAAGTAGATTTTCAGGTCGTGGCTGTTAAGTAAATGCTCAAAAAAAATAAAAAATTGCAGATAAAGGCATTAAAACTCTTAAAACATCATAAATAAAAACTTGAAAATCACGTTTAACATTAAGCTCTCATTTTAACCCAAAAAGCTAGCTACTTCAAGGATCTAATGAATAGCTGAGGTTAGTTGACAAATAAAGTCAGAGTTAAACTCTTTTCTCTACTTTAACTCAAAATTCTTTTTTTCTCTTTTAACTCAAAAGAGAAAAGAGTTTAACCCATGAAACTTTGAAATGTTACTCACAAAACAAATAGAATTGTTTCTTATACACATCTAGATGTGTATAAGAGACAGTCTGATCCTAATTGTCAATAAGGTTTGTAGGATAAACATCCAAAGGACATGGAAGGAATTGATGATTGTCTTCAAAAAATACAAACCATTAGAAGAAGGATTAGGATTAGAATTCATTTCAGTCAAAAGAGGAAAGAGGAATTTTATGTTAAAAGGGAGAAAAGGATTCATATTTTTAAGGTTAAAATGAGAGTTTAATGTTAAATGTGGTTTTCAAGTTTTTATTTCATTGATTTTTTAAGATTTTTTGCTTTTATCTACGATTTGTAATTTTTTTGGGCATTTACTAAACGGCCAAAAAACTAGTACATGGCTTGTTTCTACTAGAGATTTCAATTTTTTCGTTAATTTTCCTAACTTTGTTTAAATTTTGAACCTTTTGGAGACTAAATTTGTTTTGGCGAAACTTTAAGGATCAATTAATGTATTACCCCAAATATTGGGGACTAAAATGCAATTTAGATGTTAATATACTACTCTATTTTTTCCTATTTAAATTTGTTGTGCTTCAAAAACTAAAACTAATAAAAATGCAGAAATAATAAATGTACAGGATAATTACCAAGTAAACAGCATCTCGAGCGGCTAGAGCAGTGATATCAGAGCAGGAAACAACCCTACCACAATCCTTCTGCACACGTCTACGAAGGTCATCAATGATTTTGAATGCTTCAGGTCGCAAGGTCAAGTTGGGAATCGCTTGCTTCTCACTCGGACCACTTGCCGAACCATCCACACGCAGCACCGAACCATCACATCCCTGTATGGATCAACATATAAACACAGTTCGATCTCCAATTATTACCCCCAAAGTTGCATTAATTTATCTTTATCTGTCTTTCTTTTTTTTCATATTTAGTAACTCCTGTCTCTTATACACATCTAGATGTGTATAAGAGAAAGCGTTTTATCACCTAAACTACAGTAAATTCCGTCAAAGTTGCATATATAACATAAACTTTTCGTTTACTTATTGAATAGCATAAAAAGAGAGAATAAACTTAGTATATAGCTTGATGGGAGCCTCTGAAAATACCCTTTTTCTATCCTTCGTGTTGTTCAAAGAGAATTCTGATATTTCTTTGCATTGTTCTTTTGATAACAAACAAAGCATTCATTTTTGGAATGATAATTTTAAAAGAAAAATGATTTATAAAAGACGATGAATTGATGTAAGACCACGGATATAGCAAAATCATATCAATGATCTGCCCCGCCCTTATTAGATATTTCCTTGAATTTCGTTCATTGCTATGGCAAATCTAAGTAACACGCTAGTGATTTTATTGCTTATTATTTTAAAAATTAACAATGCAAGAATTATACTATTAATTAATGTTGTAATTTGTATCGATCGATAAATTTGAAAAAATATTTAAAATTTATCTATTTATTGAAAGAATTTATAATATCAAAATGAATGAATTTTAAATTTATTAAAATTAAAAATTATTTTGAAATTCTTCATTTCACGCTTTAATTTGGATGAATTTGTAATGCATTCATTTCGACTTTACAAATCTAAAAAAAATAAATAAATTTTAAATCGTTCTTTAAATCTATTGATCCAAACACAACCTAAATGAATTGTATCAACAAGATTATAACCTTGAAGTTTATTTGATGGCAAATATTTAAGTAAATTCAATCTTTGACCCATTATACAGATCGTGTGAATTAAATTTTAAAAAATTTATGACATTAAACTTATATAAGCAAGATTCTTTAAAGTTTAATCATGACAACAAGGACTACAGATGGAGGCAAATAATCGAGTCCACTTAAGTATTTTTCTCACTTGAATATTTGAGATGTCCAATTTTCAAACACGATTAGCATTTTAGCCCTCTAGTCTAAACACACAAACACTCCCTCGAATGTGCATAAGTATGTGTTTATTGGAAAATTACCTGGACGAAGCAATCATGGAAATGAAGGCGAAGCAAGCCGGCAGCTTGGCCAATATCGTCTTTGAACACCTTTTGAAGCTGCTTTCTAACGATAGATTCCAGTTTAGGACAGCTAGAGTCGTAGAAACTCCATGAAAGTCCTTTCACTATGGGTGGGGCGCTTTGAGCTTTTGTACCATGAAAATAGCTAAGAAATAAAAATAAACATGAGATTAGAGAAAGCAAAGAGGTTAAAGAATTGAACCTTGAAGCCATTTCGAGTTTTTTGAGTTCCCAAACAGCAAAATTGCATTCGATTTATAGCCAAGATAAAAAGCCACTGAACAATTAAAAAATTGTTCCTAAATTGTCTATTATTATTTTAAATTAGAGCCAACTAGCCATAATTTGTATTTGAAGGTACCAGATGTGATCGCCACATCTCCTTCAAATCTTTTTATTTCTAGTTGGCTCTTTTAATAGATAATAGATTAATTTAGGCTGTCTCTATATACACATCTGTTTTTGGCCCCCAAAGTTTAACTTCTGGATCCATTAATGGCTTTATATCTGAATCTTATATAACATAAATAAATATAAATAAAATTTATATAAAATTTAATCTCTTATACACAAAGATTTGTAAAAGAATTTAAGATTAGATCTATATAAATATTTTATTTTCAACATATATAAGATGCCAATATAATTGAATCACGTGGCTCTCATTCATTATATGCAGACGGACATGTATATGGTTTGTTTGTTTGTATCCTTTAGACATTTCTATGTTTGCTTTTTAAATACTGTGGATTAAGAAATTAAACCAGTACATTCCAAAAGTGCAGAAAGGAGAGTAAAATTATATTGAAAATAAAATATGTTCCAAAATCTACCTTGAAATTTTCTTGGAGGAATCTATAAAATAAAACAAAAATATGACTATTGGTGAACAAAAATATCGATAACTTCAAAAACTTTTTAGCCTACGCGAGTAACTCCATGTACACAGTTATTATTTGTAATATTATTTAAAATAAAGATTACATTAATTTTTTTTGAAATGTGATATATGTGAAATAAAAAATATATATTCAAAAAACGTGTTAAATGATTACAAAAATATTATTTGAAAAAATAGTGAATAATTACTTCTATCCAAACAGAGCCATATTGACAAGTCCAATAAAAAATGCTGTCCTAATTAAAGAAGATTACCAAAGAAATTCCCAGAATTTGTATCACCATGAAGTGTACTCCAATATGTAGGGTAGGGTGCATCATTTGGAGCTTGAAAAGAATAACGTGATGTTGAATGAATCCACGTACCAAGGTACCATGATTACAAAACATGATCTGGGTTCATGAATAATTGCAAAGTTCACCGAATATGGCGCATTCTTTAATTCAGATGTACAATGTTTAAAGTTGCTTTCCAGTTATCTTTTTTCGTGTAATAAACAGGTCGGATATTTCACATCTCCGCAATAAAAACATTATTATATTGAATTGTTGATGACTCAACAATCTTTATTTGGAGTTTTTACAAAGTGCATATATTTTGGGCCAAATTTAGGGTTATGGTGATTCATAACATCAACATGATTGTAATTTTATAGTAAGAGTTTTAGTAATTGTAAAAAGAAAACAACGTGAGGAACTAAATTTTTTACATCCCCCAATTCATGTTTCAGTCTCGGTTAGACTATAAAAGTGATTATTGAAGTAAATGGAAAATGCCAATAAGGGTTGGTTCATACTGTATATGATTTTGCTATGTCCCTGGTATGATAATCTGATTTAATGAAGTTTACAAGTTCGAGGGTTAATCTATATTACTTCTAAACTCTTTATTATCAAAAAAAAAAATTAAACTAAGTGCATAAACTGAAATTATACACATTTTTAGCCATATATCTCGGATTTTTAGTTGATATGAAGTAAAGATGATACCATTACCGTGTGTACTGAATATCGCATCCTTTACTCAAACAATCTTCAATTGATTGAAGTTTATCCTTTGTTTTCTTTCTTTTTTTTTTTTTTTTTCCGGTCTTAGTTCATATTAATCAACGAGTTGCAATAAGCAAATATACGCATGCAATCTAAACAGGCTCATAAAGGATTTTTAGATATAGAAATTTAAAATTGAACGTGCGATGCTTTGCTAACAATCGTTAAAATCTAGACATCTTATTGCTAATAATTTATCTTAATCATAGATATTTTTTTTTGATAATAAAAAGGTCGAGAAGAAAATAATTTTTCCTTTTTTTTAGCGTTAGAATAAACCAAGACACAAGTACATATTTGACCGATTTATATTGATACTTAATCACATCTAATTTGACCACAAAATGGTGATAGTGCTGAGTGGCATTTCCACTAGTTCTTGAAATATTGAAATCCTATGAACAAGAACAAGATGTCCAAATGGTAGTGGTTAGCAGCCCTGATATTCTAACGTAACCAAAGACTTTTCCTTGGATCTGCTTGATTGTAAAGCTACATTTCATGATTATGAGGGTTTGTGCTTTGTTTATGCAAGTTTTGTTGGTGATTATTATTTAGTAAATATTGAAGTACACAAAAATAGACCAAGACAAACCCACGACTGTGCCACGAAGTTGATGTCACTCATCTCTAGATATATTGCATAATTATTATATATATTTTTAGCACCAACATGCCAACATGTTTCGATTTAATTTAAATCTTTCTTCTGTAACTTTCACATTTGAAATTCAGGCCATTAAGAGTTTTTTTTTTTTTTTTTGTGTGTGACCAAAACGTTGTGTAATTCTAGTTTCTTAATTAAAACACTATTTAGTTATTGCTTAACTCCTTAATTGTTCATATAATTTTTAACATAGAAGTCAAGTTTTTGTAATTATTTTCTGAAAAAGATTCTCAAACAAACGAACTTCAATAGCATCTTGCTTATGGATCGAGAAGTTTTTGGGGGCAAAAACTATAGATACATATTCTTAGAGAAATTAATTTTATAATTTTTGTAAAATTTTACAAGGTAAAATCTAATTTTTTTAAAGGGAGTTATACTGAAATTTTTAAAAAATTATCAAGAAAAATAAAATATTTTAAAACTCTTGGGGAATAAGATTGTATAAATACATACATAGGGAACAATTTTTTATATTCTCTAAAATTTTTGAGAAGGGAAATCTAATTTTTATAATAATATAATAATAATTTAAAAAATTTAAAGAAAGAAAAATATAATTTTGAAAATCTTGGGGTGGCAGCCCTTCCCACCCCGTGTGATCTGGCCCGGAATAGATCTGACTGCACTTCAATATTAATCTCAATCTGTATAGGATTGGTAAATAAGAAAATCATGACGCTGGGAACTATAAGATGATATCTCGTTTTTTAAAGGGTTAATCACACTTTTTCTCCCCTGATACTAGGGGTAATTACACTTTGAGACAGGTCACCTTAAACTATAGAAATATATATTTTACTCTCCTTTCTCATTTTCATCTTTTAAAAATTTTAAAATGTTAAGAAAATCTAGTTAAATGATTGAAATACTACTATAGTTAAACATTCAAATTCGAAGTATATAAAATAAAATTCACAAATTTTCAAACATTGACTAAGAAATAGATTGATATAGATTATATTGAAATATTATATAGTTCATTTTTGCTTATTTTTAAATAATTATCACATTACTATCAAAATTTAAATACATAAAAAATTAAAATTTAGTACCAATGGTATTTTAGTCATTTAAATAAATTATCTTAATAATTTTAAAATTGATAATAGATGAAAAATGTAATTATAGAGAAAAGTATATATTTCTATAGTTTGGGAGTAAAGTATAATTACCTACTTAATTGGAGCAAAGTATTATTAACCCTTTTTTAAATGGTCTTTCATATTCAATGCTTTTGCCTCGTTTAACACTTCCGAGTAAGCTAACTTGCAAAAGATTTTGGGATGTCAAATAATATCACTGTATCCTATGTGAGTTAAGTTATTTAATACCGACCACATGACTTATTTAACTTTTTAAATAATTACAAAATTTATGAATAGATTCATATATAAAATCTATTTAAATATTTTAGATCATAATATTGCGTATTCCTTTATTCCAAACTTATGGTCAACTACAAAAGTCTCCTCTCACGATCTTGGAGACTTGGACGAATGTATTTTCATTGAAAGTGTACACCCGCATTCCAACAACTTTTGAAATAAATCAATCAGTTAGGTTGGCCAATAACTTTTGAGCGGAAGGAACGTGTTCAAATTGTTTAAACCAAATTGTAAGTAGCCCCTAATCTAAAGTGTTATAAATAATACAATATCCCCTCTCATTTTCAACGTGGGACTGTGAAATCACAAGTTGCCATTTGTTTTTCTTTTTAGAAGGTATCATTCCATTAAAAATTATTGTTTTTCTTCTTTTCGCCCAGCCCCATCAGTTCTATGTTACAGTTTATAGGTATCTTATTTAGTCTTTTAGAATATGTCCATATTTAATCATACAAAATATTATCATACAAAATATTTTAAGTCACTAAAGAAACTATGATTGAGATTAATAATTTATGTCTCTGTCATCCCTTGCAACTTTTGCATGTGCAACAAAATTATACTCCGACTGCTCGCATAGTTGCATTTATATGCGTAAATTTGTATTTAACAATTCAAACATTGGATAGTCATACTTTTACACATCTCGTTGTACAAACTAGATCATTTTATAAGTACAATATAAATTTTTAAAATATAATAATATTATATTTTACAAACCTTTAGAGTATAATTAATGGGATGTTTTCCTAAAATCTTAAAGTTGATTTAATAGTTGAGCTAGAAAGAATATTAATTTCAAGTATTAATTAATGGTCCTCCGTTTCCTCTAAAGGGAAGTTCGGTGGATCAAAGGACAGCAAGTAATTTATTTTAACTTTTTTTTTTCTAGGAAAAGGACAGAAAGTATACAAATAGTTTTAAATTGTCCAACTTGGAGTAAGGAATTGAAAACCTTTGGGTATTATCCCTTTTCTAGAAAAGTTTGAAAAATCTGAACACCAAAAAATGTCAGGAAAATTTGGATTAAAATGTTCAAATTCTTGGATTCTTAATTATTCTTGTCTATCAATCTTCGCGAGCCCATTTTTTTTTCTTTACTTTAACAATTTTCTCTAAATTTATTTCTGTTAATCTCACAATAAAAAATTAAAGCTACACCAATTGTTTGAATAACTCATGAATCTTGTTTTATTTTAAAGGACACGCTCATGTCTTTCAGAGCAAATATTTGATTTTCATCAAATAGAGCTACAACAAAGAACTATTACGAACGTGCCTCTTATTTGTTTTGGAAAATGTGAGAGCCCTTCACCACCTAAAAGTTTACCTATGGTAATTTAAAAGAGCTAATTCATACACTTTTGTGGAAAACTATTCTATTAGTCTTTTACATTATATATTTCTATTTATGGATTTAATCTTTCACTTTTGAAATGATGATTTTATGCTCTCACAAATGTAAAACGTCGCATGTCAGTCATTGAAATAGATCTATAAAACTCTTTTTGGCCTGAATTAATCATCTTATTCACATAATTTATTTTTCGAGAGTAAAGTTAGAAACTCGTTTTTCCCTTCCCAATACAAAGTACAAGTATTAGATCGGGTCATAAAATTTGGAGGAGCACACTACATGTCAATTCTTAAAATTATCTTAAATACAAACAAAATACAAAACCTTTACTAATCAATCACATATTTCATATCAATCATAGTCATAAAATATTTTACTAGAATTATCATCTATTTCAATATATGTTAGCTAGTCACAATGATAGAAAAGAACCTTTCGAACTATGTCAATTTAGGGATTTATATTGTGCAATATGATCTCTACCTTCTTCAGTTGGATTATGTTCATAAAACCTAAATTTTCTCTCAAATTCACGACTGGATCTAATGTCCATGTAATGAGAGATCAAATGCGAGTTTCTGACTTTGCCCTCAAAAAATATATCATGTAAATAGCACATAAATACTTCAGAGCGAAAAAATGCCTAAGATTTGGTTCACAGACCGAAATGCAATGTTTTATATTTTTAAAGAATTAAAATTATCCTTTCAAAAATAAAGAATTAAATAAATACAAATGCCAAATGTAAAAGATTAGCAGGATGGTTTCCAACTTTTGTCATAACAAACTTTTGTTTAATTCTTCAAAGCTTATGAAAATGAATCATGCAATTGAGGAATAATGTAAAACCTAGCTATACCTACTCCATTGATGCACTTATACCCTTTTAAGATGTTTGTTAACTTGTGCCGCCCATTGGATTTACTTGCACCTATAAGATTGCGGCCCATTAATTGGATTTACATGTACCCATAAGATTGAGATGCTTGTTAATTTGGCAATAGTTTTCAGAAAAAAAAGCCTGTAACAAATTTGGATCATCTGTTACAGTGTACACGTTATACTTCATGTTTACACTCTCTGCTGATGCAGCCAAAAAAAAAAAAAGAGGGGGGGGCAGTTAGAAAATATCACATGCGACTTGAAGCGCGGGTTCACTAAAGATATTTTAGTGATTTTATTTTTGTAATTCAAACAAATTTAAATAGGTCAAGCACTAAATATTTGATTCATGAACCAATCTGACCCAACAATCACGAGTATAAATATTGAAATGATAAATCATGTTCATTAATTATTTTTCTAATGGGGTGCAAATAGAAAATATCACAAGTGACTTGAGGTGCGGGTTCACTAAAGGTATTTTAGTGATTTTATTTTTGTGATTCAAACAAGTCTAAATAGGTCAAGCACTAAATATTTGATTCATGGACCAATCTGACCCAACAATCACGAGTATAAATATCGAAATGATAAGTCATATTCATTAATTATTTTTCTAATTTCATAATTTTTTATTTCTCTCTAAAATTTAGGAGGTGCTTGATTCACATATTGGAAAGGGAATCGGAATTGAAAATCATACGTGAATAATAAGTATGGATTTTGTACAACGAAATCGCTATAATAGTTAGTCTTTGATGTATGGGTATCATGTTAAAAAATTATTATTATTATTATTTTAAAAAATTATTCCTTAGTTTGTTCTTCCAAACTTCCATCAGAGTAGATGTGTATAAGGGGATGGGGGACTTGAGGAGGAGAAATGTCTCTTATACAGGAATAGTTCCAAAATTTTAATACCTATACTCGTTAACCAAATAACAATTATGGAAATGAATCATAATTTCTGATGTTCATACCCTCTTACCAAACATTTCCTTACTCTTTATTTGAAATACTGATTTGACCGTCTAAATTTATCTCGGAACATAACCATGCACTTTTTTTTTCATATATTTTAGACACAAAATACTTAATTTAAACACTAAATTAAATTACTTTTGAATTTAATACTGAACAAATTTTAGCATCAACAAATTCCATTTAATTTTATTTATATGTGACACATAGTTGAAAGTAACTCGAGGTGATAGCATAGAACACTGTAAAATGAATGTAACAAGTATCTTATACCAGAATACCCAATGTCGCCGGTAACAAGTATATCTTCCTCGTGACTTTGCTTCCGTGTGAATCACAATTGTAAAATTTAACCGCGGAAAAGCTACCAAGAAAGTTAAAAATTAGTTTGTCGTTTCATGTTCTGTGTTGCCATTATTGCTGCTTTCTCTAAACTCATCCAAGATTGAACATTGTCAATTCTCACAATCGCAAAAGAGCAAAATGTCCAACATCAATCGACTGTGAAACATTGGTAAATAAAATGGCTATTTCACTTTTAGCCATTTAATGCAATGTTTTTGGTCCATTTGTTAGAAGAGTTTTTAATTTTACTTCTCTATTGAAGTGGAGAGAAATTTCTATTCTTTTTTGTGAAATATTGGGGGAATAAATCAAAAGTCATTTGAATTTGCATGAGGTAACAGAAATATTATCAAAACGAACTATAAATATATGGGATGTTAATTCCAAGCATGCCAAGAGAATGAAGACAATTATAAAAGAAATCAATTCAGATTCTTTCAGCATGTGCTTCATTATCATCCCTTTTATTCCGAGATGATCCTTTTGGCAAAGCCTTATTTGTAAATTCATTTTTTCATGTACATGCATAATATATTAATTCTACAATTTTATTATTGTTTCATTCTATCATTTTTTGGATGAAATGTATGGCTGAAGTTTTGTTGGAAAACCCAAAAATAAGTGAATTTGGGATGTAGCACAACTATAAACATAGAGTAATTAATAGTTTCTCCAAAAAAGAGACACTATCTTGCTGTGTATATCATCAAATTACCTAATTTAGGAGGTGTTTGGTTGGTATTCGAAAATCAAAATTAGAATGGGAATATAAATTTTATTATCGGTATAGATTTATATTTTTTTTTTATTTGTTTGGTTTGAATAAGGAATGAGTTTCATTATGGTGATAAATTAATAAATTTGAAAAATATGTCACAAGTGATGAATAAAAGTGAATATTTTTAACACTTTCATTCTCGTAGAATAATTCTCTTAAAATGATTCTCATAATGATTAATCAAATAATGTTTATAGGTATAATTAACTTTAATTTCTATTCTTTCCCCTCATACCCATAAACCAAACACCTCTATTTACATCCCATGACAATTTCATCTATCCAACTAGAGAAACTTTTACTTATTTCTTAAAAGTATATTTATTGAAGGAAAATACTTAGGTAGACTCGATCTTTGGCCCCACCTATAAATCTGTGGTCAGGATTAAATCTTAAGAAATCTTACTTACATCAGCTGATATCATAAATTTTTTAAGACTTTAATCCAAACCACAGATTTTATAAGTTGAGCCAAAAACTGGATCTATCTAAATCTTTGCCTTATTTGAAAAGACAAAATAATCCAAATCTAAGCTCAATTAAATCAATTGGTCCTAATTTTGAGGTGGAAATTAATATTTACAAATGCCTGCATAAAAAATAGGAAAGCTTTTACCTTCGAGAAATTAACAAAGTGACATGGATGCGAGGAGATCATGTAAAATTTACATACATGATCAAGATTTTTGTATTTCTTTGGCAGATATGATGACATGTTAGTGATTTATGACTTTCAAAATCGGGTTAGGTTACTTTTAAGTAATTGGAGAGAATTTCTTTTCAATACATCTATAAAAATATAATTTAAAAATCATATCAGTTCATAATGTATCAAATATTTATTACATATAATTTGAATCAATTTTATACATCAAGTTTTTTCGTTTAATTAAAAGTTCTAATTTTTGTTTTAATTTTGACTTATTTTACACCGTTCAAGTATTTCGTGCAAATTGAATCATAAAACATTCACGAATAAATTTGATTTTAAGATATGTTACTTTATTCATCGAAACAAAATTATTGATATAATTTAATAATTTTTATAAATTTTAATTATTTAAATATAATAGATCATTAGAAAAAATTAGAGTAAAGTATATTTGAAAGGAATCGGAGTATCAAATTCAAGTTGTTTTTATTTCGCATTCGAGAACTGGGGCTCACAGAAAACCTGGCTTATATTCCGGTCCAAATCGCTCGGACGCGGTCTACCTATGGAATGGGCTATGAGTGGTCGAGTGGGCCCAAAGAAGAAAGAATCAATTACAAGAAATATACTCAAGGTAGCTACCTCCTTTTTAACTAGTGTTCGAACTTCAAATCTAGATAAATTTAGGGTTACTTTCAAATTAGTTGAGTTATCTAGTTTTAAAATTATTTCGGTTGGGTGATTCGAAATTTGTTGGGTTGAATTTTTTGTTTTTAAAAATCTAACCAAAACCCAATTAACTCGATAACTCAATACAATTCATTTATATTTTTTATTTTGCATTATTTTTCTAGCCATTTCATCTAATTTTTTTTTTTCCCTTTCATTCTTTACATAATATTCATCTAAAATAATTCTATAATTTTTTTTCTTTTTACTTTTGACGTAAACATTTTATTTTTGATAAATACACATTGTAGTGGATGATCTTACAATAATAAAATTTTCTTTTATTTTTTATTTTTTGAGATTTTAATTCTAACATTATGCTCGAATAATACTTAGGTTAAATTTATTTCTTATTCATATTACTTAAATTAGATTGAGCCAAAATTGCAACTGTCAAGTATCATCCATTATTAATTTGTACACATGAAAATGGGAAGAGTTTCACCACCAAGAATTTTACTAGGATTTTATTGATTTATAACTTACGTGTTACAGCTAAGCTATTAAGTACTCATTATACACATCTAGTTTCCAATTATTTTAGACAAATTAAAATAATTGGAGTAACTTCAGTTAAATAACAAATACGTAATATATACTTTGGTTCTCTGCATATTGAAAATTACTTATCCTATTCGAAATTGAGAAATAACTTGTTAAAAATAATTTTATTTTTATAATTGGAAATGTTAAAATTTATTTTCAAAAACAACTCCAAATTTGTATTTCCAAAAATGTTTATTTTAATTTCAAAAAATCAATTTATAAATCTTCATAAGTAGTTGAGAACAGGTAAAATTTATATCAGTTACTGAGCAATGAATAGGCATCTTAATAATTATTCAAAAACTAATAAAAAATTCTTATTTAAAGAAATATGACTTCTTATCTTTAGTAAAGCAGGCCACCCAATCCAAGTGAGTTCTTCTCATTAATTATTAAATAATTATTAAAATATTATTAATTACTCAATGATCTGGCTATAAAACTTGTAGTTGAGAACAAGGCCTTTATGGCATTTTCTTAACTCAAAATATTTTGCACTTGAAATTCAGTCACTATTTGTGGTGTATCAGATTATTGTTCCAAAAAGATATCTTAATCTGTAACGATAATGGATTATGCAGCTTTCGATAAAGAAATAAATAAATTCAATGAAAATATTAATTTGTTTTACATTTCAAAAAGGAAAAGGAGCTAAAGAATAATTTGATCATCACATAATATCTACAGAACCAAGCTATTTTTCAACATTATATTGGAAAATGAGCTTCTTCTAATAAAGATAAAAAAAAAAAAGAAGGAAGAAAGAAAGAAAAATAAGGGTGATTTCATGTGGATGATGAAGCTTAATTGTGACCACGTGATCAATAAGGATATTTTACCACACAAATCTAACTGCCTTAGTAACAAATCCATTGTTTTTTACTTTTTTTCTTCTCGTCCATGCCAAGGTTTAAGAGATGACTAGAAATTAAAGACAATACATTAATCAACTTGACGGTAAATGCAATTAGATTATAACTTCGCAAAGCGTAAATGTAACTTTTATTCAATTTATTAGTGTAAAATCTCTGGTAGAAATATAATTTGTTTTTATGTGTGTATTACATATTTTGAATGTTGAGGATTTAATCAAATATTTTTCGGGTTAATTACACTTTGTCCCTTATAAAAATGTCTGTGTCTCAAATTATTCTTGAAAAAAATTTATATGTACTTAACCTATGACTAACAGTCAAATCCGTCTGTTAGTCAAATCATTAGAGAGTGGCGCAAAAATACTAATTTACCCTTATATAATTTTAGAGTTAGTTTCAGTTTACCACAGGTAATGATAAAAACTTGTATTGCACCCCCTATAATATCCCAAATTTTTATTTTACATCCTGTAAAATTTGATAAAATATCATAATAAAAAATTTTTTACTCTGAAGGGTCTTTATTATTTTTTCGGTTAATTAACATGCTAATCCATTTGTCATCATCCTTATAATGATTTCTAATAGGCCATTGATGAATTTTAGGATTTAAATTAATGTAATTAGACTTTTAGAGTAGGTATACTTATTGAAATTCACGTACGTAAAATTGTTCGTTTATTTTTGTTCTATAATCTCTAATAATTATATTAATGCAATTTTTACGTGGTTTATGTATGTCCTAAGCATTTATAAGGAAAGTGGTCTCCTTATTCAACGATTTACTTGTAATTTTCAACTAAATTATTGCTATAATTATAATCTTGGCAAAATTTCAGTATGGGTTTCTCAAAAAAAGAAAAAAAAAAAAGAAAATTCAATTCTTGTCTCGCCATTGGCAGATCGAGAATACAGGCTGAGAATAAAGTATAATTTTATAGCATTATAAAAGATGAAATGTAATCAACTGTAAAATTATATGAGGGTAATTTAGTAATTTTGTAACGCTATTTAATGTTTTGACTAATGGTTAGTTTTGACCTTTAGTGAGAGCGGATTAAATGTCTATAAATTTTTTACAGGTAGCAAACTGAGACATGACCAATTTTACAATGGGTCAAACTATAATTAACCCATATTTTTTTTCTCTTTCAATGCACAAAATACAGTTTTAGAACTTTTTGAGGCCTTGGCTTCTATTTGATAAGGAATTGTTTTTAGGCCTTACTTTACTTTGCACCCCTTAACTTGTATCTAATTTTCACTTTACACTCTATATTTTCTTTTTTTGACATATTGAACTCTAAACTCTCAAATTCATCCCATTTCAGTCTAATATCTAACACGGTGAAAAATTTAACGGATGCCAAATAAGTGCATACCATGCACTTATTTAGAAGCGTATTGTACCAATAAAAGTAGTCATGACTAATTCCACTTTGCATCCCTAATTTACGATCAATTCCCACTTTGCACCCTCAACTCTAAATATTAGATATATTGCACCCCTTCCCCAATTCTTAGATTCGTCTTTTAATAGTGTTAAAAAATAAACGAATGTTCTACTTTATATGCGTGGAATGCAGTGATTAAAAATCTATTAACTTTGGTAACGGTATTCAAAATTAAATTGAAATGGGTAAATTTGAAAGTTTAGAGTGTAATATGTCTAAAGAATAAATATAAGGTACAAAGTGAGAATCGAATATAATTTAAGAGGTACAAAGTGAAATACGCCCTTATTTTTTTATTTCATTTTTATTTCAAAATGCAAAATAAGTGCGTAAAAAAGGAATAATACGTGTATGTGAAAAAAAAAAGATAGTGTATAAAAGTATATGCATTCAATCAATTAGTTTGAATGACTAATTAGGGAGAATTTAGATGGCCCCATTCTATGTACTATATCATGATTAGTCTTAAAATAATCACATTCATATATCACCGTGAATCCGGACCATTTTAAAATTTTCTAATTGTGGTAACTGCATCGCTAAATCAACCAGTGACTTTGAAAAATTAGAGCGGCTGCCAGATTGGGGATATAAGAGACAGAGCTATTATTATATAAACGTGTGATTTGGGACAAAAAGCAGAGACATTCCACACAGTAAAAACAGTGTGCTTCAAAGCTTAGATAGATAATTGAAGGAATAAGTGGTATTTGGCCTTGGTCAACAATGTAACGAGATAAAGGCTAGAATCGCGGACGACTCTCATGTGAAGGGCAGCTTCCTTGAACAATTGCCAACTCCTAATTCCTTTTGTTTACTTAGAAAATGCTCAATGACAGAGTAAATCAAGCCCCATGTTTTTTGGTTTGTGCTTTTACCTAACTAACTGATCCTCCCCAGTTTGGCGCTTGCCTCGTAATAGAGACAAATGTTATTGCCACGGCTGAAATTTTATTGCTACAGCAAACAAGCCGTAAAATGACCAAAATACCCTTCTTTATTATGAGGGAGAATTCATTTCACAACTATTTTACCGTGGAACTAAGATTACAATGGTGACGATCCTGTGAAATACAAATCAAAGAAACAAATTGGCTTTGTTTGGACAGAACCAAGTTTCATGGTTATATAATGGTCAAATTAATCTTATACCAGTCTCTCATTTTACATTTATACTTTTTTAGTCTTCACATTCAAAATAAGGTATTTTAGTCCTTTACAAATTTAAAACACATCATTTTGGTTTTTCAACAAAATTACGAGCATATTTTGGATTGAAATACTCACGTGCATATTAAATATAATATATTTAAGTGTAAAATTAACAATACATAATTATAAACACTAAATTGTCCTAAAAGGAAGATGATATCTTCCATTGGAGTAGCGGTAGTGGAGAAAAAACACCGAGGGAAGGAAATATGAGTACACATGGTAGATGAAAATTTTAAGATGGTGGTGGAGAAGGTTTTAAATAGTATCGTTTAGTATTTTAAATTTGTATATTGCAAATTTATTCATAAAAAATATAATATGTAATTAACATATGAGTATTTGATTAAAATCTACATGTAATTGTGTCAGGAGACCAAAATAGCCTGATTTTGAATTTGTAGAAGGATGGAATAATACACATCTAGATTGAATGTGAGGACAAAAAAGTCTAGATGTGTATAAGAGACAGGTAATATTTTGAAAAATGAGCTAAAGGAAAATGAGGTAATAGAAGTAGCACGTTTTCAATCACTTTTTGTTCTCGCATATATCACATCAAACAAATTGTTACAATAATTAGTTATTATATGTTGTAAAATGAAATCAAAATTATTAAACTTGACTATAAAATTAAATAAAATCGGAAATATAATAAGTGTAGACAAGGGAAAAGTAGACAAAGAATTAGTAGGAAATTCTTTAATACTCTATATTATTACTTTTCATTAGACTTACAAAAGGTTTAGAAATGAGGTACTAAAATTCCGTATTTATAAAATTACAACGTAGGAGATTAATGAATAAATACTTAGTATAATACATGAATACGAGGATCAATAAGTTTTCACATAACTCAAAAGGATGAATATCACATTAACTAATGTGATTTGAAAAAATGAATTGACATCCATCTTTATAAAATTCATAACACTCCCCCTTGAATGTTCTCCTATGTATTAGAGGATATATGATGAATTACTGCCTCATTAAAAATCTTTACCAAGAAAGTCCAGTGGAAAAAAAATAATAGTAGAGAAAAAAAGAATAAAATGTATATTCAATATTTATAATACACTTTTACATATTACCTCATTAAAAATCTTGCCAAGAAAATTCACTGGGCCAAAATCATAACCAAGGAAAAAGAGAACAGCGTGCACTCTCTCATAAAAATATCAGTTGATGTTCTTGAGATAATACATCATAATGTTTGTGAGACTAACTTCTCAAATGTAATTATTAGCAATGTCTAGAGTGTAAAATGAAGGATTAAAGGGTCTCACACGCGAATTTGCTTGGATATTAATATCATCATTTTTATAGTACATAGATGGGGCATCTAAAGATTCATTAATTAGAGACAGATATTAATTAGATAATTAGGGTTGTTGGATCAATGACCTTAACCAAATATATTCACTATTTGTTTTATGTATTGTGATTATTTTAGCATGAATACACCAAGAAGTATTGACTAAATTTTATTCTGTTGAACGTCATGATATAGCAATTTCTCCATAAATAACTCGTTCGAGATTGAACTTTATGTTGGATCAGATAAATATCTAATATTTGCATAGCCAACTAATTTTGATTTGGATTCATTTGAGTAAAAAATAGACTCATATCAATAAAAAAAATAGATTCATTTGGATTCATTTTTTCACTTCATTCATTTGGATCTATTTTTATAACTCTGAGATTATTGATATGAGATATTATCAACATATTGAAGCGATTATACCATATTCGCCTAAATTACTTTAATCTAATACATATAGGGATTTTCGTAATTTTTTTGAGCAATGTTCCCGGAAACCTTTATATGCTTCAAACATATTAAATCCATCAAAAATTTTCATATAGATATCGATATTAAATGAACCATATAAAATATGTTCAATATTTATTAGACGCATTTTTTTTTTTTTCCAGTTTAGCGCTAAACATCTACTAGGTATAAATGTTACGGATCTTTCCACGACTGATATTTTGTTGCCACATTTAAGCTGTGTAAATGATCAAAATACTCTTTTTATTATGAGGGAATTCAAATATATGAATACTATAATCATTCACAACTCTTTTACCATGACACTAAGATGCCAATCGTAACAATCCTCAAAAATACAAACCAAAGAAACAAATTGCTTTGTTTGGACAAAACTAATTTTTATTATTTTTTAAATAATATTTTACAAGCATATAATAACACATTTTCTAATCACATATTATTTTTGCATATATCACATTAAATTAATTGTTACAACAATTAGTTGTTATAAGAATATTTTAAATAATATCATGAATAATAACTGTAAAATGAAATAAATAGGTAATAATATACACAGTCAGGATAGCAAGGACAAATTCATTTTTAAAGTACGACAAGTATGTACATATTCCTCCAACATTTCAATTAAAGGATCAATCACAAGATTAATCAAGCATTTATGCCGAACACAACCAATATTTATATCTTAAAATAAGTAAAACCACATTCTGCATATCAGAAAAACCAAACTTCGCCACAATGTCATGTTTGGCCATCCTTGTAGGCCATTACATAAGTTGCAAGTTCCAAAACTCTTAATGTACTTGGAACTTTACATTGCACATAACTTGGGAATTCTAGCATCCCAGGTTCTATAGTAGTAAGAATTAACCACAATTTATGGAACTAATCATCCGTTCTAATTTCCACTAATCATTTAGCTGAAGAATCCTACAGCCAAAGTACTACTAATCTACTTCATAGGCTATTTACATCCTTGCCATGAACTCACACGAGTTAAGACAATGAAGTTATGCTTGCAACTCAATTAAAGATTTCTAAGTAGTGCAATTTTAAGTTCAAACTGAACAAAGTGAAAAAATCCAATAGAAAACATACATTATATCACCTCCCAAGTTTCATTAGTGCCATTTTCATGTTGGAATTCCATCCAATAATTGAACAACTTCCTGCATTCCAGGTCCTAATTTTACCATTCTCATTGGCACACATTTTAGCAACTCTAAAAACTTCTATTACCTCATTTTCCTTTAGCTCATTTTTCAAAATATTACCATCAATCAATTCCATGTACCGTTTTTGTGCCACCATGGTATTAACCCACTCCATTAACCTAATCTCCTTTCCGTCTTCTCCCGGAAAAGGAAAATGAGGCCGCCTCCCGGTGATAATCTCCAACATTAGCACTCCAAAACTATAAACATCGCCCATCATTGTCGCCATCGTTGCGCCACCAAGGTACTCCGGTGGCATGTAACCCATTGTTCCAGCTACCTGAGTCGACACGTGCGTGTGAGACCCTTCCATCCTTCTAGCTAATCCAAAATCAGCTATGTGTGACTCGAAATTCGCATCTAATAATACATTACTAGCCTTAATATCCCTATGAATAATTGGGATATCCAAAGTGTGCATAAAAGTTAATCCCTTGGCTATTCCTTTAATAATCTTAATCCTCGTTACCGAGTATTAAGATAACGGCAACGTTAAAACCGAACGCTCCACGTCATCAGTCTCCTCCGACGAAGACGACGTGTCATACAGCCATTGGTCCAAATTCCCTTTCTCGATATACTCATAAACTAAAACCCGCTCCGAACTTTTAGCACAATATCCAAGCATCTGAACAATATTCGGATGTCGGATGTTACCCAGTGTCTCCATTTCAGCCCGAAACTCCCGGAATCCCTGAAATGCATCGGCGGAGAGTTTCTTGACGGCGACGATCAGACCGGAGGAGAGCTTAGCTTTGTAAACCAACCCAAAACTCCCGTCTCCGATAATGAGTTCCCGTGAGAAGTTCCCGGTTGCTTGAAGGAGCTCCGCCATGGATACCTTATTCAAACTCGGGTCAAAAGTCGCACTTTGGCTTATTTCAATGGAAGAAAGCTCCGAATTCCTATCGGACACTGTCTTGGGCAGGGCCCGACTTCTGACCCGGTACCGGGATTCACCAGAACACTGTCGTTTAGTAATGAGGTGGCTTTGCAGATTATTAGGATAAACGTGAAAAGAAGTGTGACGGCAAAAAAACTGGCCATGGCAGCTAACACAGCTTGAAGGGATGAATCCATTTTGACCAAAAATGGATATGGTTTTTGGGGGTTATGAGTTTTTGAAGGATTAATGGGTCTTTTGGGTGGATATTTTTGGTGGTTTCCTTGTTTTTGACTGAAGAACAGAGGAGAATAATAAGATTGGAATGGAGATGAGCAGCCATCAATGGCGTGGAAGTTATGATTCTTGAAGGGGAAGAAGAGTTGGTGTGTTGCGTTGTCTTGTTACGTTGACCGGAGCTTTCGAGTCAACGGAAATTGGGTTGTATTGTACCTACACCATACACTCAGAAAATAAGATTTATTTGTTTTAGGTAAATATTTTTTAGAAAATTCTACAAACATTTCTTTGTACTTTTAAATATTTGTATAATGTAATATTATATGATTTAAAAATTTATATTGCACAAAATTTTAAAATTGGAAGGAATGATTACTTAAAGAAAATTATAAAATTTCCTAATATTTTTTTTGTCTTACTTGCTTTTAATTGGAAAAATAGGAAAATGTGAATACAAGAAATAAGGTTAATCTTTTTTATATAGTAAAATGTGGAAAATTTTCTAGACAAATGTAATTATTCTTTAAAACTCTCGATCCACTGAGTATCATTTTGACAAACATAGGAAATAGAATCAATAAAGATTTCTTTTACTATTTATCCTGAAAAAATTTTAATATCAATTTTACATGTGCATAATGCATCTACATTCTCTAGTTTTTTTTTTTTTTTTTTTTTAATATTGTTGAAATAAAAAAAAATCCATAATAAATATGGAAAACTTAGTATTTGGCTAAATATGGATTCCATTTAATAGAATATATGTGAAATAAATAATTGACTGAGAAATGCGTACCAAATAATTATAAAATATTATGTGGGGAATAATCTTTACTATCCAAACAAAGTTTACCAAATATATGTTGGATATACGGCAGCTAATGTTGCTATTAAGAAAAGGGTTAATTGCATTTTGTACTCTTAAACTAAGGGTTAGTTATATTTTGTACTCTTAAATTATCTTATTTTTTCACTTTACACTTTAAAACATTAATTTTGGTAATCAACCACATGTGACTTCTAAATTTTCACATATTGCAATAATTACTTAAAGATAGACCATAAATGACTCATGTACCCCCATTAATTTACTCAATTTACGAAAATATTCACTATACACCAATACAACACTTTTGGATTTTCAAAAACGAATCCGAGTCCAAATTCGGGTTCAAATTCGAGTTAATGAAACTCATGAATTTAGAAATAATTAGATTGTACTTCTTTTTCGGAAGTAAAACGGCTTGCAAAAATCGTTAATTTATAGGCTGCTCATCTACATTTTTAGCTTCTTTTGCCAGAGAATAACTATATTTTCCGATAGAGACAATGTCAAGAAATCATCGTCCGATAAATAATCGTTAAAATGTGTGTATGTCAATGAATCTCAACTTCTAATTTCTAGATCCTTCACCTCTTAAAAATTACAAGAAAGAATCGCAATTGGGTAAATTAGTAGGGATATATAAGTTATTTATTATTTATTATTGAATAATTAGTGTAATGTGCAAAAATTAGAAATTAGAGGTGATCAATTACAAAAATTAATACTTTAAGATATACAGTACAAAAATTGGATAGTTTTGTAGTGCAAAATACAATTAACCCTTAAGAAAACTTGAACTCTTAACCTCGGGAGATGTAGGATTTTTAAGGAGATTGGAAAAAAAAAGTTTCATATGTTTGGTGTCTCTTGAAAATTTTCTTTGATTCATGGTGTTTGAGACAGTCATTTGAATTGTCTCCGAAAGTAACAGGCTTAATTATTCAAATCTATCAATGAATTATTTAGTTCCGGGGTTTGGCATTTCCATCTTATTTAATGCATTTCCAACTAAAAAATCTAGTATAACTTGAGGTTTGTTTGACTGCCAACAGATGCCAAATGCCAAATTAGTGAAATTGAGGGAATTCCATAATCTGTGCAGGACTGCTGGCCGGCCACTCGTAATGTAGTATTCTTTTAGTTTTATTTTAAGAAAATTCTACAGTTTATTGTACTTTATATATTTTACGAGTATTGCATGTTTTCAAAACCAAAAAATAGTTCCCTAAATAGGATTGTAAAATTTTTCCTCCATTTTATATGTAGTTTTAAATAGTTTATTTTGTAACAAATTATCTTTCGTATTAATACGTAAAATTGTTAGCACCGAGTTAAAGATCAAATAATTTACGTCTAAGTCTAAAATTATCCAATCATAGAAAATACTCCAAAATAAAGATAATATTACGTACCAAATTCATGAAAAGAACACCTGAAGCAATTTAATATTTAACGCTCAAATCAGAAGTAGTTAGAAGTTGTATAATAAGAGGAAATTAACAAGTGAAAACTAAAAATGAATTATAATTGTGAAAATATAAAGTGAATATTAATGTGTTGTGAATTGACTACTTATGGTATTAGTAATTGGCTCCTTGTCGCCGTTGTGTTTTGGTACAGTAATTTAGCCCATAGAGGTCTAATGAAAATATTTTGCATACGCGGAGTTATTTACACCAAAATAACTTATATGCCCTTTGCTCTAATTAACTATCATGTTATATGTGAATCATAAGTTTGTAAATTTATGTATCATTTTGTCATTTAAAAATGTATAAAATACAGGCAATGATTTTTTTTTTTTTAGAGACAGTGCCATATTAATGGAGGGTGGATAATATAGTTGGGGAATATTAATGTAAAAGGATAATTCAGTTACTTTGAACTATCTTTATAAAATTGAAGCAATTTAATAAATTTCGTAATTTTTGTACACCAACTCAAAACAATAATTAAATAAAATAGAGGGAGTAGTAGAGATTTACTTCTTCCTTTTATTTTATGTCATTTTATACAAGTTGTATTGTGCTAAAACTTTAAAAAATCAAGAGAATATTAAATACGTAATTTTTTTTCCAACTATACCATAACACAAAAGTCAATATATATTATGCCCGTTTCATTACCTTTCTCTTTTAGCTAATAGTTGTGGATCTGTTTGTTTTGGAAAAAATAGGCCATTATTTAGTGAATACTATTATGTCAAGTTTTTTTTTTTTTTTTTTTTTGTAATTTTTAAAAAATAATGTTGATCTTTAAAATATTAAAATAATTGTTTAGACATGAAATAATATTTTAAAATAACTATTTGAATTGCAAATAATAAATACCTATTATTTGAATTAACTAATTAGGGATACAAACAATTCCACAATTAATTTAATTACTATTTATGTATTTTCTTCACTATATTTTAAGAAAACCGTGTTAAATTATCAGATTTTTTATTTTGATATCAGTGTGATGTAGTTTAGAATGTTGAACTAGTTACAGCTTCCGAACTAACCTTACCAAACTTTGCCATGTATTTTTGTCTTCATGACTGTTCGGACGTTGTCATCGGATCATAGTAAAGTGATCGGAGGTCCGATTTATGTCTTTCCAATTAATAACCGTTAATTACTCATTTAAATCATTTGACTAATAATGCATTTTGAAAGTTAACGTTTTCAGCATTGCTGAACCAATCGTTGTATGTCAGACACAGTATATTGTCCAACTACTATTTTTAGCTTAATTTTCTTTTCTTGATATTTATTTATGCAATTAATTTAACTTGGACAACAGATAATTTCGGAGTTAATTTGTTCAATTTCTTGCATAAACAAATTTTAATTTCAGCCTCAATTCGAAAAAAATTAAATAACACTTAATTTGATTGATTGAAAAAATAATTAATGAATAATGTAGATAATAACGAACAGGACAAATAATACATAAGATAGAATCGCAATAGTTTGAAATATTATTTGAGAAATAATATCTGCCAACCAAACAACATTTATTGTTGACCAAATATTTTTTTAGTCATAATGTTAATTATTTGTGGTGCAAACATACCCTTAAAAGGGAAAAAGACCATTTCAATCCCTTATCTTTAGATGTATTTTAATATGGTCTCTTATGTATTAGAATAAACTAATTTAGTCTCTCATCTTTTAAAATATTAGCCAATGTAGTACTTTTGACGAAAAAGATGAATAAATTAACAGTGAAAGTCATGTAAATATCACATGCTCGTTAAAACACAAACATGTTGAGGTTAAAAAATCTTATTCCTCATTAACTCTAGTATTTTTTTTTTCTTTTTTTACATTTTCTTAATCTTAATTTTGTCCGTCTTCTTCAAGTAATATTTAATTACTGAAAGTAATAAAGCAAATTTCATTATTTTTAGATTTTTAACCTCCAATCATTTGTACTTAAAAGTCACGGGATGTTCGCATGACCTCCACCATTAATTCATCTAACTTTTTCGTTAAAAGCCTTACACTAATCATAATTTTAAAAAATAAGGAACTAAATTGATTTATTGTGATATATAAAAAATCTAGATGTAAGTCTACACATAAAGATTAAAGTAAATTTTGCTTCTTTTTCTCTTTGTTAAAACTTGAAAAGTATTTGTCGTGTCTTTAAAACTTTATGTTTGAGTTTGACACCTAACATGGGACAACAGGTTTGCTCGCGAAACTCGAGTTTTGTACTCAATAGTCTCAATTCGAACGTTTTTTTGGGTTGTAACGGCTGCGAGTTAACTGTATCAAATGATTGTGTATACTAAATCAAGCAACACATGCAGAGACATGCGTGTAATTTTTGCAACTGTGCACCAAATTTGACCATGATCTATAATTTGAATATTAATTTACATGATAAAATTTTATAATTTTAATTGAAGTCCAATTTAGATTTACATTACCAATCCGTCCAATCTCCTATAATTGTTGGAGGGAGGTAATTAGTCTATGTTTTTGAAAAATATTTATATAAATTCGATATTTAATAGATCGTAAAAAATGTTAATCCAACACTTTTGTTTCACTTGATTTACTAAAATAAGTTTACATAATTATAGCCCTTATTCTAACCCTAACTCCTCCAATTCAAACATTAGTTGTTAAATGAACAATGTTTTCATAGAAATGTTCAATGAACATTTGAAATTTATATTATGTAACACCAATCTTTTGCAATGTATATGAAAACTTCAAATTTCACATTTTCTTTTTTCCATTATACATTTTGGCTCTTCAAGTTATCCACATGGAGAGGGTCGAGTTGCTACGTAATTATGTATACTCTCACCTGGGTTACGAGGTCTAACCCTCCTTTTCTTCTTCTCTACATTGTCAATTGCCTTTTCCTATTGGCATTTTACTTTTAGATGTCTTACAAACTCTTAAATTTCACCGGAATATGTAAATTATAAAAAAAAAGAAAAAAAAAAGGACTATTTGTATCGGTTATTTTGTCATTGTAATTTGTACATACATATTACTTAATATATATGCACCATTATGTGCACTCTAGAATTGTCATAAATTATTCTTAAACAATGTCTCAGATGTGATTCAATATATACAAATTGATTCATGTGTAAATACATACTTAAAATTCTTGTAACAATATTCAAATGAAAATAATTTACAAATTTAATTACAAATTTATATTACTTGTCAAAATTAATTTACATGGCAAAATTATGTATATTAAATCACTAACTTGACCTTTGTTAAGTTTTATTCATCTTTTTCCGAATTTAATGATATATTACTGATTTTATTACTTAATTGGTCACTTTCTATATATATATACACACATACACACAACAACTAAATGTTTAATTTCAAAAGAACTTCTTAATATGCAGATTTTACCATGTTAAATAGGGTATCCTTAATTTTAAGTAATTTATTCTCTGACTTTCTTTGGTGGGTGGTGGGGGCAGAAGAGAGAGACAACATTCCGTGCCGTGTATAATTGATCATTTTATGAGCTAGACTAGCTGCCATGTGCAAGTCGAGAGAGCATATATGATCCTACACAAACAGAAAATACTTAAGATAAATTCAATAATTATATTTATAAATTTTGTGATGTGCATAAATTAAATTATATTAAATAAATAATATTAATTAATATAAATAATATTTTAAAAATTTTAATTTTAATAACAAAATTTAAAATGATCAATCATTAATTACTTAAGTATTTTAAAAAAAAAAAAACTTAAAAATTTTTTTGACATTCTCGAGTTTCTTGATACATGGTCCTTATTTTTTTATCTAGATGTGTATAAGAGACAGGTGTAATGCACGACATATGTGTATTGTTTAAATCTTAGACAAATAGTTATTCTTATTTTTTTAAATCTGTCATACACTTTTGATATAACAAAATTTTTACATAATTGTGTATGGATACATGTTAGATGTATAAAAATAACATTTGAAATTTAAACAATACACATATGTCGTGCATTACACCGATGGTGTATATAAAAATTATTTTTTTTTTGTTAGGTGTGAGTATCTCGTATTAAAATATTTACGTAGACCCGATTTTTACCATACCTGTAGAACTTGCGATCAAGATTAAATCTTACATTAAACAATTAATTTGATATCATAGATTCTATAACATTTAATAAGACACTACAAAATTTACAAATATGATCAAATATCAGATCTATTTAAATATTTTCCTTACGAAGGAATATCATCCCTTCAAGGTACTAGATTGATTTTTGAACTGGCTTTCCTTGTAGTTGTGATCTTATACACATAGAAATCTATACAAAGGGATCTCTTTTCATCACTTGCATCTTGGTTTATTATTCCATTTCTCGGGTGTCCAAAAGCAGATAAATAAAATAATATCATATGTCAAGACCAAAATACATTTTGTTTGGACGACTATATAGAATAATTGTTGTGACAAATTTTTATAAGAAATGATATAGTAATAGTATATGAAATCAAAAAGTAATTTGTCAAGTGTTACTAAAATAATTATAAAATTTTATTTAGAAATAATGAATAATGAACATTTTTTTATAAATTATAATAATGTGATATATCAATTTTAACTACAGTGGGATTCTAAATGGTAACTATAGGTACTTGGACAACAAAATCCTGATCATATGGCACGAGATGATCCCTTAAAAGTAGATTCACTTAGGATTTTGGGATCAAATGCATCGTTAAAGCTAATAAAATCTCTGTTTCATAAACACCTTTTAAGAAAAAGGAAACAAAAGAGTGATTAATAAATACAACTCTTCTTCTATTTCTATTTAGATTAGAAACTTCACATAGTTAATATTATAATAATAGTAAGAAATTGAATCATTTTTTTGTTTTGATATTCTCTCCAAATTTCTATAACTTAATAAGTTTAAGTGATAGAATTTTTTTCTAGGAAACGCATTGATATAAGTTATGTCTTAGAATGAAAGAAAATTCCAAATCCGCTTATTCGACTCAAAACATAAAAACAAAAGATTTTGACTGGAAAAGAAAGAGAAAAAGAAAAGGCAAAAAAAAAAAAGGAGAGAAAATAATGAGACTTGGTCAGAACCATGTTGGGAGCCCACACGTCTGTGGACTGAAGAGTGCACGGCTTAACTGGGAAGTCAGCAAACATTATCGTGCATACAGAAAATAACCCTTTTTTTTTTTTTTTGATCAAACGTGGATCTATTTCATGATATATTATTATGAATTTTTTAATCTATGTAAAGTTATATCATCACGCTTTATTTTAAAAAGTGATGTGACTTTACATGTATCAAGGAGTCCTTGGCAGGGTTCATGCAAAAATTTTCCTTGTGCATCCACTGTATAAGAAATTTTTAAGTAGATCGTTTCATTATAGATGCTTTATCTCTTGATCTAAAGTCATTAACATATACATGAAGAGATTTATTTTAATAGATTGATGTAATATAATGATTATGGATCATGAGATCCATAACAATATCAAGAACTCGATACGTCAAAAAAATTTTTAACTACACTACACTTTAAAATTTTTTTATCTGAATCGAATATATGGTATAATGTCATTGATTTTTTGACTCATGTAAAGTCACAGTATCATTGGTCCATGCAAAGTGATATATAAATTAAGAAATTATCTATAATACTGTATATCATAAATCCGATGTATATAAATATTTATCCTAAATTATACTAGATGCTCAAATTTGGTTGATTGCAGCACGTACTATAGACGAAAAATGGAAATCAAGACCAAGAAGGCCCGAGATTGGCAAATTTGTCAGACATATTTCTATATTCCGATTCAGACAGAAAACCAAAAGGTTGAAATTCATGGTGTTAGTGTACGTCATGGGTGCATTAAAAATATGGAAAATGTAGAAAGATGTCGACATTTTTGAATCAAACTAGACAAATTGCAACCACCGAAGACTAGGTCCAAGCAGAAACCATAACTCGTCTAGTACGTTTTCTAAATATTTAGATAGATTCATTCTGATTTTTCAATTGAAAAGGATAGATCTAAGTATAACTTTTCTAACACATTTTGTAGTAGGAATGGCAAGTCAAAGTAACAGGTATAGAAAGGTCAAAAAAAAGACAAATCAGGGGATGACAAGTGTTAATGGGAAACTAAATAAGGAAGCTACATCAACAGGTTTAAAGGTTGGAAAATATCAGACTCGATTTTTGATCCACCTGTAAATCTTGCGATCAAGATTAAATTTTATAAAATTTTACTTACATCAGCTGATATCAATGATTTCATAACATTTAATCTACATCATAAAATTTACAAATAGGATCAAAGATCAAATCTATCTAAATATTTTCCTTAAAGGTTTGCTACATTAATGGGGTTCGCAAGGAAAAAAATGTATGGGAAAAAATTTAGATTATAGATAAATTGAAGGTCGTTGTCATAAAAAAAAATTAAACAAGTGTGGGGCAGTCTTGCATATCAATGCGATGACCCGGGCTACGAGAATTCTTGTTGCACTGTGTGGACGATGCAAGCAGGGATTTGCAGCAACCGCATTGCGCTCCTTACTGTAATTAACTTCATAGTCTATTTAAGCTGTAATTAACTTCATATTCTATTTAAGTATTGGTAAATTATTATAAATAATTTTAACAATGATTCAAAATATAAAGAAAATTTGATCAGACACAAACACAAACACAATTAATGCATACATATTTGTATGACTTACATGAGTTATAATGTTGCAAGCAAAACTATAGTATTTCTTGCTTCATATTCTATTTAAACATTGGTAAATCAGCATAAATAATTATAACAATGATTCAAAATAATAAAAAATTGAATAGTATTACAGCACAAGCGCAATGAATACGTATTATTTGTATGACTTAATTACATAACTTATCCTGTTGCAAGTAAATTAAACTATAGTAATTCTTATGCCAATAGGTTAAATAATTAAATAATGTTGTTATTTTTGTTTATAACATAATTATTAATATTATTAATTAGTAATATTGGTTGGTTCTTAATTCTTACATAGTTAGTAATATCATTTATAGAGAAAGGGTCATACTTACTAGTAATAATTACATATCATATTATGTGTACACACAAAACTATATATATATATTTTCCCCATATTCCAATAACTACAATGATTATAATAACTATAGGTACACAAAATATACTCGCATAACTTAAATGAGACTTTGAAATATAGCTTATACAATGAAATATGTGTATATATTATTATTTTTTTTGCAAGCTTACTTATTTACTTAATTTGTTGTGATATTAATAGAAGAAGTTAAATTGAATTTATATTTACACTAATGGGAGAAGTACACCCCATAGGTGTGCAATTTTAAAAAAAAAAAAAAAAATACACAAAATTATTAGTAGGATAATTTACTAGTGGGAGAAGTAAATCCTCCAATTTATTATTAGGATAACATACCGTAATCATTTTGGCAATACATAATTAGTTTTGGACATTATACCTTACTTTTCAATAATAATGAAAATGATGGTACATCGAGAATAAAGGTATGAGGAGCAAGCCATTAATGTTTTCGATACATTTGTTTTACATTGAATTAATAAAAAGATTTTATAATGTTATGTATTTTTATTATTACATTATGGCTTTGGAAATAATATTATGTATTAGTTTAGTTCACAGAATAACGAATAATTTTTCTCCAAATTCACAAGGAAAGTAATTTAAAAATACAAAGGTAATGTTATAAAGTAAAAATTTATATGGAAATCAAAACCATCATGATTCGTGAATAAGATTAAGTGCGTAAAATAGATGTGAGATGCTAAAATTACTGGCCTAGTTGAATTAGTATATATATATATATATATAGTTTTTGAATAAGTTTAATAATTCAATTCATATATCTTACATAATTAAGCTATTTTTTCATGTCTTACATTCGTATTATTAACTATAATTATATGTATATGCTAAATTAAGTACTAATTAGGTCACAATTGATATATATATTAATGTCAACTTATATGTTATTTTAATAATACATTATTTCACATACACACATTATTCTCGATGAAGTTATTATATAATAAATTACTCATTTTCTTTGTTATTATTCAAAATAGCAAGGGTAGTTATTTTGATTGTTATTAGCTATATTGCACATATTTTGGGATAAAGAGTAAAAAAGTTTAATTATATACTCTCATTACATTACACAATTATTTTGATGTGATGGGTAAATATTTAATATAGGCTGAGTAGGGCATTTTTTCTACCCTCTGGTCAGAAAGGGTAGTTAATATATTCGTACTAATTGATCCCGCCCTCTTTACCGAAAAATGAAAAGTTCCTCTTCGCTTTCGTCTCTTATGTGTTCCTTTTCCTTCTTACCTTTCCTTATCCTTTTCATTTTCTTTGTTCGATTCGCACATTCAGATTTTTTATGTACCGATCTATCTTCTTCCTCTATAATCTTTTCTTTTTCTTTTTTAATCGTCGCATGAGTCGTTAGCAAAATTTAATAATTTTATTTCATTCCCACAACTTCTTCAACATTTGATTTTTTTACCTTATCATTAATTATTTACTTTCTCTTTTCTATTTATATTATCACACTTCTTATTTTAAGATGTCCCAATAAAAATATCCCGTTACTTAAAATAGATAATTTGGTTTGTTGAAATTTCAAATTTATCTTTCCAAATACTCAAAATATTACTTAAAATAAATAATTTGGTTTGTTGAAATTTCAAATTTATCTTTCCAAATACTCAAAATATTTCTAACTCCAATAACTAATGGACCCAATAATCAATTCATTATCCATCTTTTCTATCTTCTCTCTCCTCACCCACAATTAAAGCTCTCTAATTACAAATATTTGTCATTTAATAATGTCCAGTCAATTCAACTTAACAAGAGCATTTGTGAACATTTGATAAAAATTTATGTAAACGTGTAAAGTGACAATTATATTGAGAGAGAGGGAATACAATTTAAGCCCTCATTGGTTGCAATTGATTAACCGGTACCCGGTAACCAATGGGTCACAACAGCTAGCACCCATTTAAAGAAGCCAAAAAATGCTAACCATCCAATTTAAATTATATGGTTAAGACTTTCTCAACGTGCTTTCCATACCTATATATTTGACTTACAAAATCCAAATATATGCAGTACGTTCAATGCAACTGGTTCAATATAATTTTTTAATTATCTGTAAATTTTACGATCAAAATTAAATACTTCCTTCAATTGAAAGCTTTGTTTATTGCTTGGAACTACGTGTTGGGTTATGTCAATTACGTTTTGAAAGTTTTTACTCATGGTTCTCTAATGAGATTTAAAACTTTCCATTTATTTACTAGCATAAGAGTATTAAACAAAAGATTTAGCAAGTGGAGAGGCTGTTGCAATAATAAGAAAGGCTCTAGTCTACTAAATATATAAGGAGAAAATTGAGGGAAACTGCTATGGTTGCAAACCCACTGGTGTTTGATGCATATTCCAACTCCAAATACCATTAGGGTTATCCTGCCAAGTTGCGGTCTCAATTGCTCCGTCCCTATAATACAACTACGAAAATAATAAGAATCATCATGTCCATGAATCCAATATGAAAGAAAATCATTTGACCTGATAATAAACTAAATTTAAAAAAGAGGCCATATAATTTGTACAAAGAGACAAACCAAAGAAACAATGTATAGTAAATTTCAATCTTCAAACCAATACTTTCAGCCAAAGTAGGCATACAACAAAAAGGGTTAGGAGTGGGCAGTACAATAAGCTTTCTTTTACTAAAATATTAACCATGAAAATAAATCAGCTCAATTCTTTCTTCTAAGTGAAATATGATTAACCTTGTCGTCTTCTCTTAATTGAGCATACCTTTTTTTTCTTCTATTTTCCGTGTTGTATTTGTCTATAAATAAATATCTATTTGGTTTGGTAGCTAAGCCTTTTGAAAGTGAGTGAAAAGCATAATTAGATTGAATAATAAGGCAGTGATGTAAATTCTCACCCATTTGCCAAATTTCTTCTATTCTTCTTTAGAATATTCTTTTCTTGGAAAATAGTAAATGTGAAAATACATTTGAATCATCATTTATTCTATACTCCATTTCCAAAAAAAAAAAAAAGAATCATACAGTAGATAAAAAATGCTAAGTTTCACCTAAACATATATAAGGCCATGATGTAATTAAGAATGAAAACTCATCAGATACCATTATTTCTACTTTGCAAAGCCTTTGTACCAAACTTTTGTCTTTGTCCCTCTAACTTTAATTATTCACATTTCAATGATATGTTAGAAATCTGCAGCCATAAAATAGGTAATAGCCACCACAATAAGTAAAACTATAATTCTCCAACTGCCAATTGTTCAAAGAATGCTAAATAGGAAGGGGATAAAGCTTTTTACTAGATTTAATAGAAGGTTCAGCTTTTGTTTGAATTATCAATGATATAAAGCAAAGTTATTCATTTTGCTAAAGGATTTTTTTTTTTTTTGCTATTTTCCCTATAACTATTACTAATAGTTTGCTGAAATTATACTTGAGATCTTGATTGCAAAATTGAAGTGGTAATATTATACAAAAAAAATATCTAGAGCGATTCTGAAGAGAAAAATACCTGGATGGATGACTTCTATAGAGACGACCATATAACAACTACAACACCAATAAGAAATAAACTAATATCACAAATCAAAGAAAATAAAAAATTTCATTCAACAAAAAAACTATAGCCAATGTGGCCTTAATTTCTATCTCCTATTTAGATCATAGTGACCTCACCTAAGTCTCGAATTTGATTTTCACTTAAAAAACTGTATCACAAAAAATCTTACACAAAAACACAAATAATCAAGTAAAGAAGAATGATCCTGTTAGGGCAGCAAATCCAGTTCGATTTGGGAGAGAATCCATCTCAAAATACCGCCAAGGTAAATCTTTCAAAGGAATGAAGAAGATTAATTTAAAGGGAGGTTTCAATTTTTTTTCTTGAAAATCACGATCATAATGGCCATTGTACATGCTCATAATGATTTAAAAACAAAGTCCATTTCTAACATAATATGTGAAGAGTCATGCCAAGCAAGAAACATACTATGAATGTTTGTAACATAAATGAAAGCGTGAATGTAACATAGATAACTACCAATTAATTGTTTGAATTGTACAGCTAAAATAGATGAACAAGAAATCTAAGGAAAAAAAATAAACACTTAAAGTAAATAATATAAAGAATTTTCAAGGGAAAAAATAAAAAATATAGAAATCAAAGCAAATTTAGAAAGGCACAACTACTAACAGAAAACAACATGGGTTCTTCCCAAAAAAAAAGATGAAATTTCAGAAATTAAAACTATTCATGAATAGTAAGCAAATTTTATGATTAATAAAAAAATAAAAATTCAATGATAAAGACCTCGTTTGGAAGAGTACCGAATATTTGTGGAAGACAGAAAGTTCATCTTAATAGAAAGAACTTCATCTTTTGTCTTGTATATATCTTGTAAGGGAAATATGCAAACAAATTAGAAATCTACAAAGCTGAAGGAAAAAAAAAAGTAGGACTAATAAAAGAGGATGGAGAGTGATTTTAGTCCTGATGTAAACATGAGAAAAATTATTGAGGAATATAGTTTCTTTCCTTTAGAGATGGAGAAATTAAGAACATAGCACATAGACAATTGCTAAAAAAAATTACAAAGATGAATTACACAAAAAAAAATAAATCTCTAAGATGAGGACTGAAAAACTAGAAAAGACAAACCGGATAAACAAAAGAGACATGGATTTACCTTCTTTGAACAAATCGGAATGAATATTCCCCATTAACTTTGAAAAATTAGTTTAAAGAATCCTAATTTCAGGGTGGAATGGATATCGTGGTGGTTGTAAATAAAATTCTAAATATTTGAGCATCTAAAGTTGTAGATGGCAAGGAAAAAGGAACAAAAAAGGTAGAATGCTTAGAAGAGGTGAGGGACTCTGTAATAAGGATATGATCCTTATTCACAGCCCCACAAATTTGGGGCAAAAGGTCGGAAAAAATCTACTAAAATCGGGAAAAATCCAACAAAAAAGCTACTGGCGAGGCTTTTTCCACGTCTTGATGCTTTTACCGGCAGAAAATAAGGACGTATCTGGATGCTGATCAAAGACAGCCATTAGACAGAAATATCCAACGGACCATGACATAAGGAAATCCCCCAAAATCATCTCAACCATTCATCAATTATCTCCAAATTAGTTGGTTAGAATTTATGGAAAAAAATTTCACCAAGCAAAACTTACCATTTCCAAGTCACTGGATGCAAACATTGACCATAATGACCATTTACAGATTGACATTATTTATTGTTAAAGGGTATTTTTGTATTTCCATTCAAAAAAGGCTAAAGTTTTTAGAAGTTGCATCGCAAAAGGTGGTGAATTGACAAAATACCCCAGAGTCCTCCAAAAATTTTGCATAAGATGAGTGGCATAAAAATGTCATTTTCAAGGGCAGCCAAATCAGTAGGAAATGACACATGGCAAAGCTATGGAGCTCTCTTAGTTTCTTATATGAGACAATCTTTTAACTGACAAATTAATTGGGTTAGCTTGTAAAGAAAAATGTTTAAAGATCCGATAGGAAACATGTGACATTAGTTTTTCTTTTTCATGTGAAAATATTTGATTAAAAACAAAGAAAATAAATATTACTTGAATCTTAAACTTACTAAAAACGAAAGTAACATATTCATATTTGCACACAATGAAAAAGCAAATCTTTTTTTTTTTTGCTTCTATATAATTCTTTTTTTCTACCTTTTTCCTTTTCTATATGTGTTATCTTAGAATGGTCAACCCACTTTTTTGACCAATATGTTATAATGGTCTTGAGATGAGCAAGTTTATCAAGGACAGTCGGTAGCAAATAGTATAACAAAATTATTTGGATCATTTATTTATTTACAACTACCATATGCCCTTGAGTGTTTCAAACTCCCAATCATGGATTTACGTTGGCCCATCCTTTTTTATTTTATTTTAAATTACTTTATCCTTTAATCACTCGAATTCATAATTAATAGACCACAAAAAAAGTATCTTATCACTTAAGTTGCACTTCGTTATCATGTTGGCCCATCTCATAAATGAGGTCAATAGGAGTGTGATTAACCTCATTTATATAGGACTTGATTATTGCAAAAGCATGCCTTTTAAATGAGGTTTGTAAGATACGTGTAATACACGACTAGAAAAAAAATAATGCTAATAAGGGTGTAGTACACTAAGTAGATGTTTGGTTCGTATTCGAAAATCATAATCAGAATAGCAATCACAAACTCTACTATTGGTATAGGTTTATCTTATTTCCCTTTATTTGTTTGGTTTGAACTTAAACAATGAATGGGATTCATCATGCTCATAAGTTAATTAATTTGAAACACAAATCACAAGTGACGAAAAAGTGAACATTTTCCAACAGTTTTATTTCGATAAAATGATTCCCATATTAATTAAACAAACAACATCCATACATATCATTAACTTTGATTTCCATTTCTTTCCTTCGTACTCATAAACCAAACACCTCCTAATATTGGTCTCTTTACATCATTCTCATTTCAAAAAGTTGCTAGTCCCAAATTCTTCTCAATATTACATGACCTATAGGATCATCAAATTAACCTTCCTGCAAGTACATTGTTTTTTTTCTTTCATTCTTTACTATTAGGGTTAAATAACTATTGCATATCTTATTCCATTTTATCACCTTTTCTGGTAGTTGCATGGATTTCTAGAGACTTTTATTGTTCCTGTTGGCCACAAAAGATTTAGCCATTTGAAAAAGAAAATGTGATTTATTATTATATGCACAAAAGTTGATGTTTACCGCAAAATTAATTGGAATATCCATAAGGAAACCGTGTATGACAATTTTCCCCAGTACTACATTGTTTATGAAAGGGGTTAGAACTTTTTCCATGAATCTTTTCAAATCTTAAAAGCTGTAAATGTGCAAAGGTCGACATTTTAGTTTTGTGAAACGCTATAATTTTTTAAGGGCCTAATTGAAATATTAGGAAATACATTTTATGCCTATTCTAAGATTTGGTGTTAATTACTAACCTAATAAACTTGAGAGGCCAATGTAACAATTTTAAAACCCCTAATATGTAATCCACATTTGAAGCGGTTGTAAAAAAATACGTATAACGTATTCTCTATTCTGGAAACTAGGGCAAGAGATTGAAGAGGAAACAAGAGGGAAGAAGACAAAGATGAGTCACATATCTTATGACCCTTTTGTCAAAACATTCAAACAATCGGTACAAGTAAAGAGGTAAGATAAACGAATTTGCGATTGTCAATAGTAAAACTAAATTTGGATTAGTGGATTAAAGAGGAATTAGTGGATTTGAGAATTTATGTGGGAGTTTTTGTGTTCATGAGTGCGTGTGTTGTTGAAGGTGCCTATGATCATGCATGAATTATGGTAGTAAGAAAAAAGGTTTAATGCATTGCCTAAACAGCAAGCCGTAAGGGCAAGCCGATGCATTGGAAGTCATCATGATTTGATAGTTTCAAATCATGATGCTGGATAATTAATTAACTAATGGTTACCAAATCTAGATTTCATAATTTGGATTAATAAGCTCATGGCTATTAATGTAAATCAACACTAATTATCCAAAATTTTATAACAAACAGTGCCTTCATCTAGATAGTGTATAAGACAGCTCTGTTGATCATTTGGTGAATCATTGGGTTCCTATTATAGGGATTATAGGTGTCTATTATTGTGTTAGGATTAAATTGTTTTAATTGTATTTTTAGGTGAGGAAGGGTCTTTGGAATTTGAGTATCTAAGCTAAGCTAGTTTTGGATCAAATATTCAGGTAAGTAGTTCTCCTTTCTTTTTATTATTATTTTTTCTTTTTCTTCAATGTTTTATAACTGTATAATATTTAAAAGTACTTTATAATATGAAAACTGAATTGAGTATCTTGGTATGTTGACAGTATGGATTATTTGAATTATACATATGACTGAATTATGAAAGTGCATGTGGGGCTGTGATGTATGTGTATGTGTGCTTGATACGCTTAATGGTAAACACATGCTTTCGATGACAACTAGTTCTCATCACCGTTACTGTCAATGTCAATGTTACTGCAAATGTCAATGTTATCACCAATGACAACATTACCACTACCGCCCTGTCTAGCGGGTATAATCTATGAATAGTTAAATTTGGATATCCAGTAGTTGATAAGCCTATATGTGAACCATAAGCTAACCGTCTAAATGTATATGATTACTGTTAACTGCGTGGCATAAGAATTATTTTTGAATGATTAATGCATAATGCCTGATATGTATATCATATATACTATCAAGTACTCAATTCAAATAAAAAGAAAGGTAAGCTATTTGCTAAGCAAATGTGTTTGCTCGCCCCATGATTTTAACATCTTGTAGCTCTTGAGATTGATGACACCTATGATGAGTCCAGGGTGGATTATTCATACTACGAGGTTTAGGATGGGTTGGATTCCAATGAGTGGGGACTGTGATAGATTGACCTGCTTTTGTCTAGTACTAATTGTTGAATTGCATAAGGCCTGTGTGCCATATTAGACTTGCTTCTTTTATTAGTATATTCATTCTTTCCTTTCAAATAGATGTTTTAGTTTAGTTTTGTTCAAGACAATATTGGTACCTTATTTAATGGCAATGATTATTATTATACATGTGATTTAAGTCTTGGCCTAGATACTATAGCCTAGCATATCAGGGTTTTATTCTGTGGTATGGCATGTCATAATCCCAATTTGGGGGAGTGACATTTAGTAGTATCAGAGCTTAGGTTTCGATTTGAGTCCGACTAAGTTGAATGATGACCTAGGATTGTATTGAAGGTAAGGGAATTACTTGTGATGCATGATATAAGGATGGCCAAATCGTGTTGAGTGCCACTGTATTTCTTTTGGCTTTAACTCAAGTGTAGTAATAGGTGAGTTTGAGTGTGATCAGTCTAGTGATTTAATGTTACATGTTTGTGTGCTTATGTGATTTTTTTTTTTTACTGTTACTCTCAACTACTTTTTGTGTAGGATCATGGCACCGAGGAAGGATAAAGGAAAGCAAGTTCTTGTTTCGCATGAGGAAACTCACAACGAACAAGAACTTGAGCTGAATCAAGAGAGGTGGAAGGACCCTATGAAGTGAATAATGAGGATGAGGATGATGTTGAGATGAGATACTCCTAATGGGGATTATTGTGAGATGCTAAGAAAGCCACGCAATCAAAATGAACGGAACATTGTTAGAGAGTAAATCCCCAGCAAGTGGAGGTTAATTCAATGGCTTCTATCATGGCCCAAACTTTCAATATCTTCATGCGAGGTTGCTACTAATCTGCCACCTCTTTCCTAACTTACACCTTGGGTTAAAGACTTGGAGGATTACTTGTTTCAATGAAGAAGGTGCGTATGCCAACTTTCAATGGAAAGGATGATCCTAAGAAAGTTGACAAGTGGTTGATAGAAGTCGAGGAGTTGTGAAAAATGCTATAGGTTCCTGATGATCTTAAACATCAGGTTGTCAAGCCTTTTTGAATTGGAGAGGCATCTAAAAAGTGGAAGGCAGTGTCTCCCACTTTGTGGTTAAAGGGGCCCGTTTCTTAGGATGACTTTAAGCAACATTTCTGGAGCACTATTTTCTACCTTTCCTTCGAGATGATAAGAGGAGGCAATTCACTTTAAACTTCAGGCAGATACCTAGGATATTCGTTGTCCACTATGCTTATCGATTTCATACTCTTGGCACTATGCTTCGGTTATTATAGGCAATAAGGCTGAAAAAATCAATTCCTTCCGTGATACATCTAGATTACTGAGATATAGTCAGAGATTACAACAATTGATCTTACCACTTATAAATAGGTTTTGATGGCAACTATGGCAGTTGAATCTCAGTTGAAGAGTAATGCACTTTACAAGGGTACTAGCAAGAGGATGTTTGTGCTACCATAGTCACAGATAATAAGGTTGATTACACTACAGGGCAGGGACTACTTACTAGGAGCCCCATTCAGATATAATCCTGTCCTTGCCATTTTCGGTTCTTGCCATATGATTACAAAGAAATGGGGGACCTTCAACTGTTCCTAGGCCAATAGAACCACCAATTATCAAGGATTGTGACTTTTGCCACGCCATCATCTAGGGGAATGCCAATAGATGTCAGGTGCATGCTTAGTGTGTGGAAAATGATTGATCACAAAATATTCGATTACTTAATAACCAGAACAAATGCACTTGAGGTGGACGAGGGTCAAGCAAGAAATGTTAGAAGTGGATCTGGAATGCCAAATACTTGAGTTTATGCTATGACTCAGGCAAGGGAAGAAGGATATAATGAAGTGGTGGCAGGTACACTATTGATTAATAATATGCCTACTTATGTGTTTTTTGATTGTGGTACATCTCTTTCTTTCATATCTAGAAAGCATACTAGAAAACTTCTCATGAAACTTGATTGGTTAGATGAACCTTATAGAGTAGGAACCCAATAGATAAGATTAGAGAATCCAGATGGGTATACTGTAACTCTAGGATGGCACTGGAGGAATAAGAATTTGGAGCAAACTTGGTGTAGATAAATATGGTAGAGTTTGATGTGATTTTGGGTATAGACTGGCTATCCCGCAACTATGCTCATATGGATTGTCAAGACAAGAAAATGAGATTCTGTTATCTGGGAGTGGAAGTGCTAGTTTAAGATCAAGGATATATCGGGAAGAAGGTTAAACTAGTTACCCCAATGTTATCGGCCATGCAAGCATAGAGAGCACTTCGAAAGGGTTATGAAGTTTATCTGGCCTATGTGGTGGATACAAAGAAAGACGGGCCAAAAATAGAAGATATATTGGTGGTGAAAGATTTTCCAGATGTATTCTCAAAGGAAAAATAATAAGAATACCACCTGATCACTACTTACAAGAGATTGAGATCAATCTCTTACCAGGATGACATCAGGCTTTTGAAGCTGCTGTATCCATACACATCTAGATGTGTATAAGAGACAGGCATTGGGTGTAGGAATTGTTGGATAAGAAGTTTATCTGGCCTAATGTGTCGTCCTGGGAGCTCTGGTGCTGTTTGTGAAAAAGAAAGACGGTAGCATAAGGTTATGCATTGACTATTGAGAGTTGAATAAAGCTACCATCAAGAATAAGTATCTCTTGCCATGGATTGATGACTTATTCGACCAATTAAAGGGTGTATCAGAGTATTATACACATCTAGAGTAACTAGTTAGGCACATTGGTTTACAATCTAATGTGCCTACCGCCTTTATGGATTCAATAAACAGGGTGTTCAAATAGAATTTGGATAAGTTTGGGTGGTATTTATAGATGACATCTTAGTGTACTCCACTAGTGAGGAGGAACACAAGGAGCACCTAAGAATGGTTCTTTAGACACTAAGAGATGAAAAGTTGTATGCTAAACTCAAATAGTTTTTATGAAGAGTGTGGTTTTTTTGAGGCATGTCATTTTAGAAAGTGGTACTGTAGTTGACCCCAAGAATATTGAGGCTATTACTAATTGGCCTTGACCAACTAATATGGTAGAGGTGCGAAACTTCTTAGAATTGGCCAACTATTATCGAAAATTTGTGGAAGGGTTCTTCTTGTTAGCCATTCCATTGCATTGGCCTAAATCAAAAAAAGGCTAGATTTGAATAGACTGATGAATACAAGTCAAGCTTTAAAGAATTGAAAAAAAACTAATATTTGCACCTGTGCTAATATTGTCCTCAGGGTCAGAAGGGTTTGTCATATACAGTGATACATCGAAGGGTGGTTTGGGTTGTGTTCTGATGTAGAATGGACAAGGTCATTGCAAATACTTCAAGAACAGTTGAAATATTATGAGCAGAATTATGTGTATAAGAGACTGGGATTGACCCGTGTCTTTGCAGAGAAAATCTAGAGGTATTACTTGTATGGTAAGTAATGTGAAGTATTCACAGATCATCAGAGATTAAAGTATCTCTTCACTAAAAAAGAGCTCAATATGAGGCAGAGGAGGTGGCTTGAACTATTGAAGGATTATGACTTGAAAATCAGCTATCACCTTGAAAGGGCAAATAAGGTGGCGGATGCATTGAGTCGGAAGTCAATGGGTTCTATGGTGGCTATGTTGGCAAAACAGTTCGAGGAGATGAACCTAGAGATTTTGAATTCACAGACAATGTCTTTATTCAAATCTTGATTACTATACCCATATCGAGGTTACACAGATGCAATTGCTTACACATTCTGCATCGTCTAATTGCTGTCTCTTAAACATATCGAGATGTTGATTGGACTTAGATTTATTGATGATTGGAACTAAAGGATTAATGGGGAGACTTTGAAATGGATAATTTTAAAAATGAATATCCTAGACTGATAGCTCATAATTGAAATTTTCATTACATGCATAGCAAAAAGATAGATAGATTTGAAGTCAAACATCCTTCAATAGTTCATTGCCAAGAGACAGTAGATTTTGTATCCAAGTGCATGGTATGGCAATAGGTGAAAGCAAAACATCAAAAACCAAGTGGGCTTCTTAAACCATTACATATACCAGAATGGAAATGGGAGCATACCATGGATTTCATGGTAAGACTACCTAAGACAAGATTAGGTAATGACTGTGTATGGGTGATTGTATAGATCGACTCACCAAATCATCTTACTTTTTACCTATGCATATCACTGCTTCAATGGAAAACTTAGTGGAATTGTACGCCAACAATATAGTGAAATTTCATGGAGTACCGGTGAGTATAATTTTAGACTAGAACAGCAGATGCGTTTCTTGTTTTTCAACAGCTTATCAGTCGACAATGGGAGCAGAAATTAGACTCAGTATTGTCTATCATTCTCAAATAGATGATCAGTCTGAGCGGACTAGTCAGGCATTGTAGGATATGTTATGAGTGTGTACCATTGACTTTAAAGGAAATTGGAATGAATATCTGATGCTCATGAAGTTCTCTTACAGCAATAGCTATCATAGTAGTATTGGGATGGCTTCTTATAAGGCACTCTATAGCAAGAAATATAGATCTCTGTTGTACTGGGATGAGGTCAAAGAGAGAAAATTAACCAGCCCAGAGTTAATACAAAGCATAATTGAGAACATTTTCATAATACGAAGAGTGGCACAGGACAGGGAATAGAGAGTTAGGCAGATATGAAAAGAAGACCTTTGAAGTTCCAAATAGGGGATAAGGTGCATTTGCAAGTGTCGCCGACCAAAGGTGTGGTAAGATTTGTTGGGATTTCCTAGCCATAATATAAAAATAACGCAGCGGAAAAACACCGGAAATCCCTATAAGAGGATCCATGCATTCCGATTAAATCGTCTAGGGTTTAGATATATATACCTTTGCTGCTCGATACACATCTAATAGTGGTTGCGATCTGAACCTTTCACGATCTGAACACCACGGTCACTATTTGGACACCACGGCAACCACGAACTATTCGTAGAACACGTCAGACCTTAGGCGCTGCTCTGGATGTTCTATATATAGCGGTTAACCTAAATTCAAAGAACTCCTCTTTGATTAGAATTCTTCTATCACACGTATTAGGTATATAAACGCGTATGATAGTAACCAGATATAGTTCCTTACGAATTATTATAATTACTATTTAACTGGACAATGTGCCTGATCAAATAACCCATGTCATAATCCTTTTGTCACACGATGTCTTAGTTGGACATAGAGCATGGACAATGTCATCTCTATTTGTGTCCAACTATTTGATTTCTCGATCTCGAAGTAGAATGATAAAACAAATGAATTTGATCACCTTATCAATCCATTTGAGCACGGCCATGCATTTTACATTCCTACAAATGTAAAATATCTCATAATCATCATATGATTATCAATCAAAATCATACTAGTCTTAAATCAACACAGTTCCCACTATATTGAATAACTAGGGACATTTAGAATAATAAATTATTCATGGATTCTAATATTAAAACATGCAATAATAAATCTCTTTATAAATAAAATATCATGATGACAATATTCGTTTTAAAATTATCCATTAAAAGTCTCCCAATTAAACAATTAGGTCCAATCATACATATGTCTAAGACCTATTGACCGAACATGGCGATCATGTTTTGGTTGTGGTAGTGGTTTAGTTAATGGATCAGCAATGTTGTCATATACAGCTTTCGAAATGGTTGTTTTATACACATTAGGAAGGTGTTTATACCTGTCTCTTAGAGTCAAAGACTTTGACTGCTTCGTCAAAACGAAGATTCCAACTCCGAGAGGCTTGCTTTAATCCATAAATGGATCTTTGAAGCTTACATACCTTTTCGAATTCTCGGCTTCTACAAAATTATCAGGTTGTGTCATATACACATCCTCGAGTAAGTTTCCATTAAGAAACGCTGTTTTGACATCCATTTGCCATATCTCATAATCATAGTATGCTGCAATGGCAATAAGAATCCTTATGGATTTAAGCATGAATAGCAACTGGTGAAAAGGTTTCATCATAGTCTATACCATGAGTTTGTTTGAAACCTTTTGCAACCAATCGTGCTTTGAAGGTATGTAGATTGCCATCCATGTCAGTTTTCTTTTGAAAAGCGTTTATAAACAATACGTGTGATAGAAGAATTCTATGGATCAAGAGTACTTTCCACCACTTGTTTGCTTAAACATAATTGATTCTCAGATTTCATGGCACTTTGCCATTCCAGAGTCTGGACTAGTCATAGCATCTTGGTAGCTAGTGGGCTCATGGTGATCCATGAGTAACACATCATTTGTATGTGTAATAAGAAATCCATATCGAATGAGACAACACAATTGGAACATGGGATCTACGGAGTCCTTGTGTTTCATGTGGAAGCTCAACAACCGATTGTGAACACAATTGGAACATGGGAATTGTCACCTGTCTCTTATACACATCTAGATGTGTATAAGAGACAGTTTGCACGAAGAGAGAGTGTTGTCTCTTATACACATCTATATTGGGCTATCAAAACGGTTTTGGGCCCATAGTTCTTTTGGAAAGAAACTCTTTTCCAAAAATATCCCATTTCTGGCAACAAACACTTTATTTTCAGAGGGATTGTAGAAGTAGTATCCTTTAGTTTATACAGGATAGCTGTGTAAAGAGACAGTATTTGTATTGGGAGCTAACTTATCCGAGACTGCCGTTTGACATAAGCCTCACAGCCCCAAATCTTAAGAAAAGACAAACAAGGCTTTTACCAGTCCACATCTCATATGGTGTCTTTTCTACGCTTTAGTTGGAACACGATTCAATGTGAATGCAATTGTTTGTAAAGCATAACCCCAAAAGGATAAAGGGAGATCTGTATGACTCATCATGGATCGAACCATATCTAATAGGGTTCGATTCCTTCTTTCGATACACCATTCCATTGTGGTGTTCAGTACACCATCTAGATGTGTATAAGAGACAGGTGCATAGCATGGCCCTTTAATTCTTGACTCGGATATTCACCACCTCGATCGGATCTCGGTGATTTAATTGTCTTGCCAAGTTGATTCAGTACTTCATCGAAAACTTTTGAACATTTCAAAAGACTCGGATTTATGTTTCATTAGATAGACATAACCATATCTCTGAAATCATCCGAGAAAGTAATGAAATCTTGGTAACCTCCTCTGCAACAGTATTTAATGGACCACATACATCCGTATGTATTAGGCCCAATAAATCATTGGCTCGTTCACGTGTCCAGAAAGGAGCTTTAGTCATCTTTCCCAACAAACAAGATTCGCAGATATCATAAGATTTAAGATCAAATTGATTCAAAAGCCCATCTTTATGGAGTTTTGATATGCGCTTCTCATTTATGTGACAAAGGCGACAATGCCATAAGAAAGTTTGATTTGAATCATCCAATCTAGGTTTCTTTGTATTTATGTTATAAACAATCTCTGGATTGGGCTTTTCAATGTTTAGAACGTAAAGACCATTATGCAAATCAGCATTTCCATAAAGACACGTCTTCACGGTGATTGTGACAATAATGGGGCTATTGCACAAGCCAAAGAGCCTAGATCGCATCAACGATCCAAACAATGTTCTTGCTTAAAGCGGTACATAATAACAATTATTCAAAGTTAAAATCATGGGTATTTGTTGGCGAACAAATGTACTGGATCTGTCTCTTCTCTTATACACATCTAGATGTGTATAAGAGACAGGAAGTGGACTTCACCTTTCTTTAATCGACTACTTCTTTTCGGATCCGAATATCTAACTCTTATACACATCCACATGTGTATCTAAGACCCATGACGAGGAAATACTAAGAGTAAGCATTAACGTTAAGTTACATTGTTGACTAAGTTCGTTGAATAAGAATCTTATACACATCTAGATGTGTATAAGAGACAGCCCTAATTACGATTTAATCGGAGAATATATAGCAGCTGTCTCTTATACACATCTAGATGTAAACTGGCTATAACTCTCAGGAAGAGAATTCAGGATCAAATCCGTTTCTAAGATCTTGACTTATGGGATCGACAAGTCTGTTCAAGATGATCTATATGACCCTTCATCTTCAAGACATGAGGACTAACAGGCGCTCCTTCAGCCATTCTGCAGGAGCAGAAAGAGATGGTCGTATGCAAACCTTCTAATGACTCTGCGTTGGAACAAAAGGTATGTAAGCTTCAAAGATCCATTTATGGATTAAAGCAAGTTCTCGGAGTTGGAATCTTGCTTTTGACTGTCTCTTATTATAGACTCTGATCTCATTATACACATCTTACTATAAGCATCTCTCTCTGCTCTTGGAGAATTGGCTGCAGGCTGTTCAGGGATAGGATTGTCCAGAACATACAGCTTCCTTTCTTGTTTGAGAACAATTCTCAAACCTCGAACCGATCAAGGAAGTTGGTCCCATTCAGCTTGTCCTTCTCAAGGATAGATCTAAAGATAGTGTTGATGTGTTATTAGCGGCCATTGATCTACAACAATTATGCAAAGTACTAAATTTCGATATTAATATAAAACTCCCACTAAATCAATTACCCTCATAAATGAATACACAACAGTTTGTATTTAGTGGGTTAAGATCCATATTTCACTTAACTTTAACTCAGCTTTGGCATGACAATTAAAATTAAGTTATTTAGGTAGGTAACTCTTTACCAATTACATCATATGTAACTCTTAAAACAATTATGAGATCAATACATCACATGTACCGGCATGTTTAATCTCATGATAACATGTGGGCCCAAAACCAGATGAAGTAGCACCCTTACTTAACCTTTCTGCCTAAAAAACTAATGTACTTTTACTTTAGCAAAAACGCACACCAGTGATCAAAGCCTTTGGAAGGTGTTTAAATTTGGTGGCATCTCAAGATGCTATGACTAGTCCAGACTCTGAGGACTGTCTCTTATACACATCTAGATGTGTATAAGAGACATTTAACATTTAACATCACATAAACATATACAAATAACATAAGAGACAGAGTCATAGCTTGGCCCTTAAACTATGGTGATCTTCATAAGCCAATATGAAGATCAAGGTCAATCCTAGGGTCAAATTACAACTTCAAAATTTCTTCCATCTTCATGGAATACACCTTGTTGTTGATTGACGCCAAGTTGCTCCTCTTGCCTTCTTTACAAGCTTTGTAATACAATAATACAAATCTTTAAAATTACAAAAAAAAAAAAAGGAAAAATGACACGCAGGTCGTATTTATATAATTACAAAAGTGAAATAGAAATAAATTACTATTCTGAAGTAGGTCAAAAGGGCCATGCTATGCACATGCATATGAACACATCATAAAACAGAAAACATACTATTATTTATCCGATGGTGCATAGCCTGTCTCTTATACACATCTAGATGTGTATAAGAGACAGCTACGAACTTAGTCAACAATTAACTTAACCCAATGCTTACTCTTAGTGTGTGACCCTTTAGGTTCATTTAACGTTGGCAATATCTTAGTATAATTTCTAATTCCAACACTGTTGCCTTTAGTACATAAACCAACATTGGAAAAGGAGGAAAGCTAAATCCTAGATACATGGGGCATATTGAAATCTTGAAGAGGATAAGAGATTTGGCTTATCAGTTGGCCTTGCCTCCAAATCATTATCTAGGGTACATATCTAGATGTGTATCCCAATTACAAAGGAAGGAGCTGTCTCTTATACACATCCTAGATGTGTATAAGAGACAGAGATAGGTAGTGACAAACTGGGTTGTCTTAGAGACAGTCCCAATCAGAATTGTCGATCAGAAGAATCAAGTACTTAGAAGAAGGACCATACCGTATGTGAAAGTACAGTGATCAAATCACTTAGAGAGGGAGGCTACTTGTGAACTTGAGGAGGACATGCGCAACCAATACCCTCTCTTAATTGAAGTATAAGATACGTTTAATTTCAAGGATGAAACTATTCATAAGAGGGTGGAATGTAAAACCTTGTAATTTCTTGGGGGTCCAATTGACAAATATTAAGAAGTACATTTAATGCCTCAAATAATTTTTGGTGTTAATTATTAACTTAAAAAACTTGAGGGGCTCATGTTGTAATTTTCAAACCCCTAATATGTAATCCACGTTTGAAGTGGTTGTAAAAAAAAAATTGTATAACGTATTCCCTATTTTGGCAACTAGGGCAAGACATTGAAGAGTAGACAAAGAAGAAAGAAGACAGAGAGAAGTCACACGTCTTATGCATAGAAGGTAACCCTAGAATCTTTTTTATTAAAACATTTAGTCAATTGATACAAGCAAAGAGGTATGATAAATACTTTGCGATAACTAAATTTGGATTATCAGATTAAAGATGAATCAATGAACATGAGAATTTATGTGGGAGTTGTTGTGTTCATGAGTGCATGTATGATTGATGGTGCCTATTATCATGCATGAACTATGATAGTAAAAAAGAAAAGGGTTTAATGCACTGCTCGAACAACAAGCCGTAAGGGCAAGCATTATGGCTTGTTGCTGGGTTGCATTGGAAGTCATCATGACTTGATGATTTCAAATCAAGGTGTTGGATAATTGGATTACCTAATGGTTGGTAGCATTACATGTTTATGGTTGCATGGTATGGAATAGTAAACAAATCTTGATTTCAAATTTGGTTTAATATGGTCATGGCTATTAACAAATATGTTACAATGTTAAAAAAATTTAATAAATAGAGTTTTGAATGTTCTATTAGCCGTAAGTGGCTAATTTTTTGTGTTTGGTCCATGGGTGTATTGGGAAAAATTGACATTAAAATATTTTAGGGAATTATAGGTGTCTTTTGCTATATTAGAATTAAATTGTTTTAATTGTATTTTTAGGTGAGAAAGGGTTTTTGGAATTTGAATATCTAAGCTAAGTTAGTTTTGGATCAATTATTTAGGTAAGTGGTCCTTTTTTTTATTTTTTTATTTTTCTTCAATGTTTTATAACTGTATTATGTTTAAAAGTACTTTATGATATGAAAAATGAATTGAGTATCTCATGGCATGTGATGCATGTGGATTATTTGAATTATACATATGACTGAATTATGAAAGCGCATGTGGGGCTGTTATGAATGTGTATGTCTGCTTGATAAATTCATTGGTAAACATATACTTTCGGTGAGAACTAGTTCTCGTCACCGTCACCGTCAATGTTACCGCAAATTTCAATATTACCGTTAAGAGTGAAGTGCAATTTTTGTCCCCAAATTATGAAAGTGCATAGAATTGGTCCTAAATATATTAAGAATTACAATATTAGTCCCCAATCTATCAAATAACCGCAAATATTGGACAAATAACCGCAGAATTGATCCCCGATCCATTCAAAATTTAACTTAGTTTGAAAGATTGGGGACTAGAACTGCAATTTTGAATATATTGGAGACCAATTCTGCGCACTTCTATAGTTTTGAGACCAAAATTTCAATTCTTCCTTACCTGTTAATGTCAATGTTAACGTAAATATCAATGTTATTGTAAATATCAATGTTACCGCCAACAGCATGACAACATTATTGCCAATGGCCCTGTCTAGTGAGTATAATAATAGTTAGATTTAGATATCCAGTAGCCAATAAACCCATGTGAACCATGAGCTAATCATCTGAATGTATATTATTACTGTTAATTGCATGACGTATGAACTATTTCTGATTGATTAATGTATGATGCATGGTATATATATATATATATAGTATAGTATAATATATACTAATAAGTGCTCAATTCAAATAAAAAGAAAGGTGAGCTACTTGCTGAGCAAATGTGTTTGCTCATCCCATGATTTTAACAATTCTTGAGATTGATGGAACCAATGAAGAGTTCAGGGTGGATTATTAATACTATGGGGTTTAGGATGGGGTGGATTCCAATAAGTGGGGACCGTGATAGATTGACCTGCTTTTGTCTAATACTATTTGTTGAATTGCATAAAACTTGTGTGCCGTATTAGACTTATTTCTTTTATTAGTACATTTGTTCTTTCCTTTCAAATAGATATTTTATTTATCAAGTTTGGTTTTGTTCAACATAATTTTGGTACCTTATTTAATGGCAATAATTATTATTCGTGGTTTAAATCTTGGCTTGGATATTGTAACCTAGCATGTCAGGATTTTATCTTGTGATGTAGCATGTTGTAATCCCAATTTTGGGGTGTGATAAGTTCAGTCACCTATTAGCTGATAAAATATTTTGGTGCCAAAACTTATATAATTTAATAGTTTAATAACTTTCTGGACAATTTATTTTATATTGGACAAACCTTAAGGATTTGAATGTAATGCATTCTGTCTTATGATTGATGAGTCAAACATTAGGAAAATTTTTTGTCACTCACTCCACATTACTAAGTGAGTATTCTAAACTTTAGACTGTTGGATGATTAAAAAATAATAGAACCTTCCTATTAAAGAATATGAGCTTTTATCTCAAAATCAATTAATAATGAGTGGTGTGGTCTAAGAACTTATTAGTTAGTCCTGGATCTTTAGGCTAATCATTGTGGGATAGTTATAGTATATAGTTATATTCTATTTTTGACACCCCCTATCACACATGATTTGGGTTAATTGACACCAAGTACGTGAGTTGGACGTGAACTGAAACCTGTTATGTGAGTTGGACGTAGACTAAAACCCATTATGTGGGCTAGATGTGAGAGAACCCGTTGAAAGGGGTTAGACAAAATCCAAAACACGTGTGGATATGAGAAAATTTGAGGTTAGCTTTGATACCATATTGAATAATATGGATTTCCATCTCAAAACTAATTGGTAATGAGTGGTGTAACCCAGGAATTCATTAACTAGTTCAGGATCTTTAAGCTAACCGATGTAGGATACTTGTACTTTGACACCTCCTATTTTTCAGTTATTTCAATAATCATTATACTTGCTCTATATTAAAAAATGAGTAGGTAAGACTTGACACAAAATGAGCAAAAGAAAGAAGTTCAACAACTACTCATGTTCTCGCTGCCAAATCTCACTTGTGATTATATGCTAAAAGATCCAATCGACTAATATAAAGAAATTCTTATCATGAGTATAATCGTATCTTTACTATATACTTGTAATATACATAAGTATAAAAGGTGATTTTGGTGTAATATCAAACTTAATAATTTTTCATAATCACTTTCCATAAAAGGATATTATTTTTTTTTCAAAAATAAAATAAAATATATGGAATATTGTTAATTTAACCGCCATCAACTATACCATTTTTAAGAATGCATTGAATGTGCTTGTGGCCCCGAGTAATAGTCACCGTTAAAGGAGAAAGAGTTAATAACTAAACTTGTATCATTGTATGTACTACTAGTATAAAAGACATTTTTTTACTAACTTGGTGAACTCTTATTGGACAATTTGCAAGAAATGCAATTCATAAACATTAAAATTCACATCATTACTTGCATGTTGCACTCTCCAGTAATTTAAAATTCAATAAGAATTACATTTTCATTTTGTAAATTCTAATTTGTTCCACAACTATTGAGTAAACCATGATGACTTCACAAATACAAAAAGTTCCCCCAAAAGAATAAGATATCCTCTGCATGAATTGAAATACGATTGTGATTATTATCATGGTGAAGGTGAATTTTAAATCAAATGTTCAACTATTCCAAAAAAATAACTTATACAATTAGATGTGTAAATTTAGATTTCTATTACAATTATCATTGCTATGCATGCAGAACTTTCTAAACAATGTGGGGAAAGAAAGATGCAATTGGGGAAAAAAAATAGTACTCATGTCGCAATTAGAGTCAGTCTAGTTTTATAATTTATCTTATGTATATAGTATTTCAGCCTAATTTAATTTTAGTACTCCTTCTACTAATATAAGTCTTTTTTAAATTATATCCCACCATTGTAGCACGTGTGTATGTAAGCTTAACTATCACGAAGAGATGAACAATATTATGACATATGCATTCCACCGATAAATTGTGCTTATGATGAGTTCAATAAATTCACTCATTAAGACAGAGTTTAATGGTATTGTTAGGGTTGCATACTATAAAAAAATAAATAAATGAATAACTATTTGTTAGAAAATTCTATAATCTCGTTGACAAAATTATTTTATTGACTTTAAAAATTTGTACAATTAAACTTATGTTTTGTTATAATGTACAAGTTTTTAAACTACAACAAAATGATTAACTAGGAATGTAGAATTTTCGCTATTTCTATAAAGAACTAGAAAACCCCGACCGTACAAGGCACGGCCAATGCCCACCATTTTTCTTGAAAAGTGAAATGTTAAAAGATTTAATTCTTTAAACCAAATATCAAAGTGCAAAAGAAAATAAATATTATGGAAAAAAAATCACTCTATAATTCATGCTATCTTGGTTTTCCTGAACATTTGAAAATTTATAAATGTATCCATACTATGTAACACTAACAATAACTAAAGCAAAACTGTTTCAAAAAAATAAAAAAATAAAGCTAAACAATGTTTAGAATACACAATATCTCCACATTACAAATGCTCGCATCACCTTCAATATTATCTTATTATTTACAAAATAACTTGCATTGTCATTTTATAAAAGAAGAAAAAATAATCGCATCAAATCACACTTTTATCTATCTACTTCTAACAATTTTCTTCAAAAAGATTAAAGAATTCACAATAGTGTAAAACCTTTTGTGGTACACTTCTTGATGAGAAAATCTGCACTTATGAATTTATATTATGTACGGCTGCTATAGCTGCTCGGAACCCACAAACCATTTCGACTGGGGGTCAAAATTTTTTCGAATATCCATGTCAGTTAAAGATATCTCTTCTTGCATGATAGGAACAGAGCATCAGGTAAGTAGATTAGCCAAGGCAGCTGCCTTGTAGTTCTTCCATGCTTTCATGCAACGGCTACGAGTACTCGAGCAGTGAGAGCTTATAGTGGAACAGCTTATTTTGCATCGACCGCTTATAATTGAAGTTGTATAAGTAAGATAGATGCACGAATCAACTTTTTAGACAGTCATTTGATCATTGGATCTTCTAAAAGTTGCAAATGGAAATAAAGAAACACATATACATTTCAATTCTTTTTTTGCACAGCGACAAAATCTAAAAAGATTAAATAAAATAGTAAGCATAAGAAGATTTATTCTAGAGGTTATATAGTATTCATTTCTTCTTTCTTGAATCCTATTAAAAAATACAATCCACAAGCCATTAACAAAAGAAAATTATTGTAAATCAAGAATTAAATGATTAAAGAACTTCTCTTAACACATCTAGATGTGTATAGCAGACAAAAGAAATGCATAGAAAGAAGAAATTTTTACTATATAATTTTAGAAGAACTGCAAACATATTAATATTTTATTCAAATCTAAAAAAAAAAAGAAAAAGAAAACATGATGTCTATTAATATATGTACCTTAATTTCCACAACTTAAAATAGAACTCTAATGTAAAAATGAAAATTCACAAAAGAACTTTGAAAGTAAGATAAATTTGATAGTTAGAGCTCAATACATAAAAAGAATAAAGGTATAATAACATACTAAACCAAATACACAACATCATTCGCTATTAACAGGTGTCTTTCTCACTAAATTGAGCAAGCAATTTTTCTGAATAGGCAAAAATTATAATGTCTAAAATTCTACCTTTTATTGAACAACTATATATTAACATAATACAACTCACAAAATATTATGTAACTTATCAAGACCCCTTTAGTTAGCTTCCATGCTTGGTAAAGATATGATTTAAAAAAGGCTCAGATATGCTAAAAATCAAGTGAAGAAGGAAGTGGTTCAACATAGCTGCAAATCAAGTTGCATTAAACTAAATAATTTTCAAAAATACCGTCAAGATTGCCCTACTAAGAAACGGATCAAATTAGTTCCAGGCCTAAAGTATAATATCATCATAGCTTATATATGAACAAAAATACATCAATCAATTTCAGTAAATAGAGATTTCTTACAATACGCAAATCCTGAAAAATTAAAGAACTCAATGAGAAAAAAGTTTGTAGAGGTTTGTATCATAGACAACTAAAGGTAACAGAATGATAAATAAATATAGAAATCGAAATATCCTTTAAGCGACTAATAAGTGGAATATTTTCCAAAAAACTAAAATATTCTTTAAGTGCAATATATCACAATATCTAAACATAAAGAAACATCCCAAATAAAAATAATTACACCTCACTTAGAGAATCAAGATTGTCATAATTCCTCATTCTAACCACTTTGTTATTGTTATACCTATGCAAAATTAACAAATATTTATAAAAAAAAATCAAGAAGTACTTAAGTATGACAGGAAATAAAGTACAATGCGAAAAGGAAAGTTTTACAATAATTATACATTCAATAGCAACAATCATATAAAACCCAAAAAAAAAAATGAATTATTCAAAAATACCATTTTTCTTTGGGCTCTCTTAAAATCCCTTATTGAAACCCTCATACTTTACTATACCAAGTTAAAAAATAAAAAAAATAAAAAAGTTCACAATCTTACTTTTTTATTTTTTATTTTTAAAAAATCATCACACCCACGTAAAAAGGATTAAAAATCATTCTTCACCATGTATGTATATCCACCTTGTTGGCCCCAAAAGCAACCTAAGTGAGGGGGGGTGAATTAGGTTGTCTCTAAAAATAATCCTTTTTATGTGCTTAATAGAAATTCAAACTTTATGCACCAAATAAAAACTTAAGCACAAATGACTACAATAGATATTCAACAATTTAAGCTTAAAGAACAAATAGTAATATTGAGATTAAGAGAATCAAACCAAACTCCCTAACTTCTCAAGTTGGAGCTTACAACTACAAAGAGCTTCTTATAAGGCAACTACCAAGTTCACAACTTGAAGTTCAGCCACTAAAAGTCTCTTCAAAGTAGGTGAGACAATAACCTCTTGTACACAAATGAGGATCACTCTTGCTCACACTAATTTCCTTTAGTTGAGCCAAGAGTTTTACACTTACAACCTCCCTTTGTTACAATTGTTATCTCTCCACTCTTACACTTGAAGAACTCTTACACTTTTAAGCTCTTTTCTCACTACCTACACTATTACAACACTTGTATCCACTATTTCTCCCAAATAGCTCAAGAATGATTTGTAATGTGGATCCAAGTGTGTGAGTGTATTCGTTCGGACGTCCGAGGATGCGTTCGAACATGCGTCCGAGGATGCGTTCGAACATGCGTCCGATCGAAGCGAAGTCTTCTGGAAATATGATCGGACGCTGTTCTTCGTCCGAGACTTGCTTCAAATTCTTTGTGTTGAACGATTACCATCGTCCGAAGCTCTTTGTGGTTACCTGTTTTTCTGCACACTTGTTATCAAACCATTAGTATGATTTGTTCATCATCAAAACATGATTAACATAACTAGGGTTCAACACACCAAGCCATCAATCAAACAAAGAGAATAGTCATAAGGAAGAGAACTCTTTCCAGACTAAGAGTATAGATAGAAAGCCATTAGCTAAGAATCAGTAGTAACAAAACATTCATATAAAATTGCTAAATAGATTAGTAATAAAGCAGATCAAAGGGAAAACATGTTAAAAGATTAACATAAAATGTTTGTAATACCACTAAACTGCCTAAATACAAATCAAATCATCTATCAATTTGAGTAAATACAAATTACATACAATGCACAAATCTTGTATAACCGGAGTATAATTAGAAATCTAAGCGTGCACATATATTGATTCGTTTATTTACAAAACAATTGCTTGCTCCACTTGAAAATGATGGGAAAGAAAACAAATACAAACGAATAACTACACATACTGACAGAAAATCCACTAGTCGTTAAAAATACAATCAACACTCGAAAGTTTTTTTAATTGTTTATGCCTTTTTCTTTTTGCAAATTAAATTAGAAAAAAAGCAAAAAATTACCTGAAAAATCAAGTTTAGAATATTCAAGAATTTGGAATTCAATTCTGGAGATTTAATCACACCCTGCAATGGAACTTTTTAATCTCTCGGGCATTTAGTCTAACACATATCATGTTAAGTAAAAACCCAAATACTTGCATACAAAAAGGCATAAGAATTCACAACCAACAACTTTGGCCCTCCTTTATTAATCATTAAACATAAATCCCTCCAGTTTGTACATAAAAATGAAACAAAATATATGTAACACAATAACTTTTAGATGCAAATAATTTCCTACAAAATAAACACCAAAAGGATAGTATTGAATTAATTAAAAAAAAAAAAAAAGTAGAAGAAATTGCAAACTAAAAAAAAAAAAAAAAGTGTAAACAATCAAGAAACATATTAGATTCTTATGAATTCTAGATAAGATAGAAAAAAAAATTAATCTCTTTACAGTTCTATTTTAAGTTGTTGAGATTTTTGGCTAAAATTATACACATCTAATTGTGTATTTTATCCATGTAATCCTTAGATTTATCTTAGATTTTGCTTAAAAAAATCATTAAATACAAAATTATTTTAAGTAGACAGAAATTAAATAGCATAAGAGGACTTTTTTTTTTTTTTTTTGAAGGGAAAATCGCTGAAATAGTCCTTCAACTTTTTTACTTTAGCAAAATAGTTCCTCAACTTTTTTTTTGTATCTCTTATACTCCATTTTTTATTTTTATAAAGACTATCCTTTTATGTGAAATTTATAAAAAAAAAGAAATTTTTTTTTATGGTGACTCCACCATAAAAGGACTTTCTTGGCAAAAAAATAAAAGTTAATTTTGGCTAAAAAAAAAGTTGAGGGACTATTCTGGCTAAAAAAATGTTGAGGAACTATTTTGACTAAAGTGAAAAAATTGACACACTATTTTGGCAATTTTCCCTTTTTTGAAAGTGTATTACTGCATAAATTAGTTAGTTGATGAAAAGCTTCCATCTTTTCTTTGTTTATGGTAAAAGGATATAGGAGTTCCAAACTCCAATCACCGGAGTCATCATCGGTGTCCACAAACCCCACAAGAAGATGACCAGATAAAAAAATTGTCGTTGTAAAAAACCTTGAAATCGACCCCTGAACTATATCTCTTGCAAAAATCAGCAAAAAACTATATCAGATTACTATAAAAAAAAAAAAATATTACCAGCAAAGAACAAAATGATATGAAAGGAAAGAAACATTAAAGAAGAAATAAAGAAAGGCGGGTGTAGCTGACTGGGGTACTGATAATTGCATGGGAAGGTGGGTGTGGCTGAAGTGTTAGGTGTGGAGTTTTGCAGTGGATTAAACTCTTCTTTTTGTTTATTCAGTTTACTACTTTGCCCTTGTATAATAAGAAAGTGTTCACAAAAATAAGGGTAGAAACTTAAATTTTATGGATCAGTTTACAATTTTGGCCTTGCACAATTCGAGACTCTTCAAATGGAGAGAGGTATAATTTGAAAATTCGTACCAACAAGTATCAAACAAAGAAGAAAAAATTCTCATAAGAATGCCATTGGACACTGTTGTGATACACATAATGTGTATCTAGTCTAACTAGCGAAGATACACATCTAGAATGTACAATAGATTTATTTATTTCTTATATAGTTGTTAGACGTAAAAATAAATCATCCAAGTCAAAAATTACATACAAGGTCAATCATGACGTGTAACATTTGATACGAGTTTAAGGGAATACGACTTCTTAATTATTTAAAAAAAAAAAAAAAAGGCGACTTCCATATATTTTTTTATTGGTCATGCATGTGCAAAATTCTCGAGCCATTCTATAACTGTGGAGATTAAATTAGTTGTAGACTAAGGAAGTGTTTGGTTTATAGGTATGAGAGAGGGGATGAGAATCAAAGTTAATGCTACCCAGAAATGTAATCATTCTATGAGAATGAAAGTGTTAGAAAATACATATCTTTATTTATACACTTGTGACATGTGTTTTAAATTGAGAAACTTATTAATATAATGAAATTCATTCTTATTTCAAACCAAACAAGTAAAAGAAAATGATATAAACCCATTCTGATTCCGATTCTCGATTAGAACCAAACACCTCCAATGTCTGGTCCTAAGCTAATCAATAAATCACTCTTGTGTTTTACAGTTTGAAGTGAAATTTGTAATGCTTGAGGAGTCTAAACTTTACAAAAAGCGGTTTCGCCTAAACGTATAACTATGTCAATTTTCTGTATATTAAAAAGAGTAATTTGTATGATGTAAGAAGTTATCAGTATAAATCAACCATAATTTCTCATTCCTTTGTTCCTAATTTGTATGCTCTCATTCCTTCTTTGTTTTTTCATTTGCTTCTTCCAATTCATCAGTTTTATAAGAACAAAAACTCAAATCTCTTATACAAATAGTTGTTATATAAGAGACTATGTTGATATAATAGAGTGTATTGTTTTTTGTTAAGATTATAGATGTACTGTGATTACATACAATGGAAAATGATTTTAAAAAGTATAAATTCATGATTTTTTTTCTAAAACCATTCCACATAAAAAGGTCTTATTAAGCTACCATCCCCTAATTTTAGATATTCGCACAAATTTCATTCCTTTTTTTTTCAAATTTAATAACACTTCAATAGTCTCGTCATTTTATTTGAATACACTCTATTACAACAACATATTATCATTTTATTTGAATACACTCTATTACAACAACATATTATCATTTTCGATTATTGGTAGAACATCTTCTGTACGTAGGTGGATGTATTAGCTAATACTGTGTGTTTTCACTTGGTGATATTTTGTTTTATCGTACAAGACAATGCATTTCTTAAAGTGTATAATACACAATAATTCCAATCAAATTAGGAATATAGTACAAGACAACAAACAAACGAGTTTAGACCATTCCATCTCTTTATCTCATAAGTAATATAACAAGTCTCGACAATTAAGTCATCTTTCTTTATATTTTTTGCAAGGATCTTCATATATATTCTGCAGGCTGCACTATGGATTTATTATGGGTTAAATATTCTAGTTTATATCACCCCAGACTAGTCAAAGGCCAACTCAAGTTGTTTTCGAACTCACATGCCAACCAAGAAAACCAACTACGCATTACTCAATCTATATAATTAAATGACAATCAATAAATAATTACTTCTCAACAATACTATATAATACTGAGGTCCGTGTTTGGCATTTCTAGAATGCATAAACTCGAAATAATATATGGCTCCATTTAGTCGGTTATTATTATTTTTTTTTTTAAAAATAATATTTTGTAACTATTCTTTGATAACGTCTTTCAATCATATTTTATTTCATGTATATCAGTAATGATTTTAAAATAATATTTTCAATAAAAATATTACACGTGACTTCAGACCCAAACTTATTAGGGATATTTTAATAATTTTATCTTTGCAGTTCAAATATGCCTAAATGGAATTAGAGTATGTTCGACATGCGGATCGGTGCGACCCATCAATCATAGGTATAAACATTAAAATGGCAGGTCACATTCATTATTCATTTTCTTAATTTTCTAAATTCTGAATTTTTATTGATTTTATTTTCTAGTCTAAATACCGATTTGTGCGTTAGAATAACTCGAGAGACAAAGCTCCACTTTTTATTTTTTGGTATTTCGGATGTGGGTATTATACATAGTGTCTCACTCTTACTTTGAACAACATTACACTCAAGCTAATGCTAACTTAATTTATTATATCAACAATCACTTTAAAAAAGTTGCTAAGTATTTATTTTAAATAATATTTTGAATAATATCCTAATGTAGGGATGGATGCAGAGGTTACTATCAATATTCTTATCAATTTATAAAATTTTGGTGATAGTTTTATAGTTTGATTAGCTCCAAAACAATATTAAAAAAAAAAAGTAACCTAAAATGGATTATCTTTAGTTTGTGTATGTTTGGTTTACATTCTGTCTAACTAATGAAGGTGGCAAAATTTTATAGAAAAGTAGGCATAGACAAATAAATTCGACAATTTGTATTTATTTCGTATCTATTTACATTTTAAAATTTTGTATTCAAACAAACACAAAGCTGAAAATAATTTTTCCTTTCATTAACCATAGTTCCTATAAATCACCCCTCATAAAATTTTCTATAAAATCCATCCACTCAAACAAAATTAAATATATATATATATATGTAAATTTATAATGATATATCGAAACCCTAAATCATATTCCACCAATATTTTATAAAGAAAATATTTAAGTAGATTCAACCTTTGACTCTACTTATAAATTTTGTGGTCAAAATTTAATTTTATAAAATCATACTTGCATACACTAATGTCATGTATTCGATAAAATTTAATTTATACCATAAAATTTACAAATGCGATAAAAAACAATATCTACTTGAATATTTGCCATTCCACAATTTGTAACTCCCAAAAATATTAATGATGTCACAATTCAAAACAATGTCACCTAAGAAGAAGAAATCATCATTCTAGTAAAATAAAAAGGAAAATATTTAGTTAAATCTGGTTTTTGAACCAACCTGTAAATTTTGTAGTCAAAATTAAACTTTAAAAGAATCTTGCTTACATTAGCTGATGTTGTATATTCTCTAAAATTTAATTCACATTACAAGATTTATAAATGAAACTAAAGATCGGGTCTGCCTAAGTATATTGCCAAATAAAAAACTTTCCAAACTAGTCCTTTCCCAAAACATTCCACACCCAGAACACACACTCACACACCTCTAAAACACCCAAACCGCCACCTGCGAAAAAGGGACTGCCCCTTCCTTCCTCTCCAGTCCAGATCACACCAACACAGACGCGGCCACCCTAAAAAAAACCCACCTTCGTTTTCGTCTCTGTCCGTAAACTTCCAGCTCCCAACTCATATTTTTCTCCTAATTTCCATAATCCCCTCATATTTTCCCATATTTACACTTGCGGCCCCCAAATTTTGCTTGAATCTTTTCAAATTTGCAGAAACTAAACTCTCTCACTCTTTCTCTACTGTGTGACTGTGTGAGAGGGAAGGTGAGGAAGAGAGAGAAGGGGATGAATAATAACCTTAATAATAAAAAAAAAGTTTCAAAGCTTCGACTCTGTTCCAGCCTAAGTAAAGAAGGGCGCGTGAGTTTTTTGGGGATTTCAATTTCTCATGGCAAAGCGCGTGTATGAAGTTTGGAAAGGAAGTAATGTAAGCTCAGATTGTTTCTCCCTTGTATTTTTATTAAAAATTTTGTTTGAAGTTTTTGTCTTTCTTGGGCTTGAGGATTCGGGATGTGGGAAAGCTTGTATTTTTCTTTTTATTAATTATCATTTTTCTGGGATTTTCTTGAATTTTAGTGGGTCTTGCTTAAATTTTTGTTGGTCTTGATTGATTTAGTGGTGTGTTTGGTCAATTCTGTTTAATTGCCTGCTTTATTTTTACCTAATTTGTTATAAAGAAATGTGAATTATTTTAATATTTGGCTTTAGTTTTTTGGCAGAAATGAGTGTATCTAATGGGATTAAATGAGTTGAATTATAAAATGTGAATTTGAAGCTTTTAATTTGCTTGTGGAAAGGATTTTATTCAAGGAATTTTAATTATGTAGCACTATTTTTGTGTTGGCAATTTGATTTAGGTTTGCAAACTTAAGTACTAAGTCTTTCTTTCTTGTTCATGCTCTTATTTGGTATGGACCTACCAGGAGTTGCAAAATCTGTAAAAGGAAATTTTTCGTCAAAATTTGTATTTGTTAATTGTAATGCTGAGCTCCTGTGATTGCTAGCTACTAAAATGTTGGTTGAAGATAGAGGTAGGAACTTGTCTAGAGTTTTAATGTTGGTTTGAATTCTAAAATGTTAGTTTTGCCGAGCATCATGACATAACATCTCTAGGCTGGTGAACAAATAGGAAAGATGTATTGTCCACTAAGCCTTTGTCTTATGCTTAGTAATTTAGTAATTTAATGTCCAAATGTGAAGGATCAATATGTTGAGATTACATGAACTGATGGTTTTTGGTCCTTTAGATGTCACAGAAGTTTAGATGAATTTACATGGGAGTGGTGATTATAGATTGAGGTGGCTTAGATAACATTAGAGATTAATGGGGGTGTCAATCAAGCGTTTGAACTGGTGTTGCTTTTATGCATATTTTTGTTTGCATAATAAAAAATAGCTTATGAATACAAATTTTACATGATAAGAAAAACCCGTCCTTTCAATGGTTATACCTTCTTTTTAAAAAAAAAAAAAAAAAAACTGAAAACAGTAGCTTGTTTGTACTTAATAAACATATGAGACATTGGAATCTATTAATTGTGTATAATGAGATAAGTAGTTAACTAACAAGAAAACTAAGAAAAGCAATAAATGATCCAATAAAAAATAAATAAATAGAAGTATGATCACATGGGTCTACTTGGATAAAAGGGTAATTAACAGGAAAGAAAAGAAAATCCAGAGAATTATTAGCATACAAGTTTCCAAGATTCTAGGCCTGGTCTCATTCCTGCTCTGAAAATTGAGAAAAAGGGAAGGAAATAAAATAAGGGTGTAAGAAAGACTCAACCAGTAAAAATTACAAGCTTTAGGCCAAGTGTAGGGTGGCCCTAAGTAAAATTCTATGATCCTCTCCCTCTGACCTCTCCCTCCGCAAGATGGGAAAGAACTATTGATTATTAATAACAAATTGATATCATACCTATCAAATCAAGTTATATTACTTTAACATGGAAATGTTACAAACATCATTCTGATCTCTAATGATATCTAATCATGTTTGGAAAATTATGTATAAGATGAATTATGTCGGTCTATAATAGGTTGCATTAGACATATCTTGTGTGCCTTGAGTTTTGGTCGAGATCATTGACAGGTCAATGTTGCTTATTCTAAATCAGGCTTAGCATTTAGGCCCAAGTTTGGCCTGCTCAAACTCATTCTGGGCTAAACCAAATTTTGACTGACTCTATAGGTTAAGCTCTTGCTAGCTTGATAAATTCGCTCAAAGTTTAGCTAGAATTTCAATTCCCCTCTTGTTGTTTCCTTATTTGTGTATGTTGTGGTTATATTACTCTAGTACAAATAACCTTTGGATGAATATTCATGCGTGTATATACATATATGTATTTGCATGAAGAGAATATATATAATATTTTGGCAAAGACCAGGGAGTTGGTGATGGGCTTGCCAGGCGAGCAGAGTGCACATAGTTTTAGTTATTGTATCAATATGAAGTCTCGAATTAACATTTCTGCTGTATGTTCTTTTTTAAATTAAATGTTTTTTTGCAGAAATTTTTTCTTGGCGGGAGGTTAATTTTTGGGCCCGATGCAAGGTCGCTGCTCATTACCTTGTTACTAATCATTGTCCCAGTAATTATCTTTTGTGTTTTCGTTGCAAGGCACCTTCGGCATGAGTTTTCTCCATATAATGTGGGATATGCAATTTTTGCTGTTGCTATTCTGTTTGCAATACATGTAAGTACTCTTAATCTGTGTTATCTCTGATTAAGGCCTGTGCAACTGCTGTACAAATCCTTGATGACAATATCTCATGCATGCTGCACATAGTTATTACAGGCGCAAGGTGCATCTAGGCACCAGAGTCCCCTGGATCCTAGGTGCAAGGTGCAGGTGCGGGCTTTTTCAGATTAGACACATAGAACTAAATTGACAAAACTATGCATTTGCAACACAGAGTTTAGTGTTATACCCAAATTCAAAAGTCAAAGCAAATTAACATAAGAGTCCTAAGCACATAAGGCACGAACCTAGTTCATAACAGAAACAAATGTGAGTACTAAATGCCAACAAACAATACGCTATAAGAAACAAGAGAAGTGGTTATTTTGTGAATATTAGCTTATTATTTACTGATCAAATTAAAACATTTTTCAAAAGTTTTGAAGAATAAAATTTTTATGTCTTCTCATTTATGCAGAGTAAATAGAAGAAATGCAAAAAACCAACACAGCAAATAATGAAATAAAGGTAGGAATAAAAATTAAGCACTCAACTAGACAAAAAAAGCCACTCTGATACATTGCAGAAAAAAATAGTTTCATGAATTAGACTGAAGGGAAAAAAGGAACAGAAAAAATATGAAAAAAGAAATAGAGAGAGGCAGATGGAAAGAGAATGACAAAGATATGGTAATTTTATGAATTGGAAGGGGAAAGAGAGAGAGAGAGGCTGGGACGGGAGAGAGAAGATGTCTTAGAGAAACATACCTGGAGTCAATATCGATTTGCAGAGTCCAGGTGAGAAGATGCTGAAGTATACATTTAGATTTTAGGGTTTTTAAGTGATTAGTCATTCTTTTTTTGGTCAACCAGTAATAAGGCTTACGCAAGGCACGCCTGAGAGCCTTGAGCCTAGGTGCAAAAGGCGTGCGCTTTCTCACTGGCGCCTGGATCCTCTCCATATAGGCGCAGAAGCAGCGTCTCGCTGCGCCTTGGAGCCTACTAATGTGCCTTGTGCACCTTTTACAACTATGATGCTGCATAACCAGTTTATGAACAAAGATATTTGTGGATCTCAGTATAACCTTCTTGCATAGCCTGTATGATTGTATGCATTTTTATGCTTAATTCTTTGATTCATTTGCCGATATGATATCAACCTTGTCAGCCTGGGTGATATAGTTTTATAACGCTTTGCTTGGCACATAAAGAGATTTGCTATTAGGTCTTGTGATATTATGTCGAATACTCCTTGGCCTTGGGAAATATGCTAAATTTTGTAATTTGACATAAATACTAAAGGTATCCGTTAGCCACTGGTGCAGTTAATGTGTGATAAACTTGCCCTTGGAAAATGGATTTGGTGATTCTCAGTACAAGTACATTGGGATAGTTTTGACTGCTCTAAAGTCATAATATAGGCATACATGTTTATTCATGTATCTACACACATTGCGCTGTTATTTTGCATTCTTAGATGCTATACTTTTGGTTATCTTTTCTGATTTATTTCTTAGTTCTCTAAGGTTTCATTTGAATTTCCTAACTTATTACTCTTGCAGCAAGCAGAAAGTCCTGTCATGGGAATGATTCCGATCTTAATTTTGCTAGGTATTGGTGCTGCTGCTTCTTACATCAGTTAGGGATCCAGGTATTGTTCCTCGCAATGCGCATCCACCAGAGGAAGAGTTCCGTTATGATACTTCTGCCTCAGTGGAGATTGGGGGAAGACAAACACCGAGTCTTCAATTTCCTCGAACAAAAGAAGTAATGGTTAATGGGGTTGCTGTAAGAGTGAAATACTGTGACACGTGCATGCTCTATCGCCCTCCTCGTTGCTCTCACTGCTCTATCTGCAACAACTGTGTGGAGCGTTTTGATCACCATTGCCCTTGGGTTGGACAGTGCATAGGATTGGTATGTCGCTTACTGTACTGTGGTAGAGTTTCTCTTTCTGGCATTTTAACAGCTAGCATTGGTATGTAATGGCTCTTAATTTTGCCTCACCTCCTTTTCTTGTTTGCAGCGCAACTATCGTTACTTCTTTTATTTTGTGTCATCTGCAACAGTCTCTCCTTTGCATCTATGTCTTTGCCATGTCAGCTTTATACATCAAGATCCTGATGGATGACCATCACGGTACAGTATGGAAGGCAATGAAGGAATCTCCTGCATCAGTTATTCTAATGGCCTATTGTTTTATTTCCTTGTGGTTTGTTGGCGGACTCACTGGCTTTCACTTGTATCTAATAAGCACAAATCAGGTTATCTTTTTTCTCTCGTTAGTTTCGGTCAGTTGGTTTCCATTATGGTTGATTGAACAATTTAGTCAGTTCCAAATTTGTCTTTATGTCTATTGGGATTTAATGGAAGTAAATTTGGGAAATAAACACATGCTGGTGTTTGATTTAACTGTCTTTTTGATGTTGGGATCCTTTATCATACTGGGATTAGTCTCCTGTTATGGAAGACTTCACTGTTGAACCTGTGTAATTGAGTCATAATATTGAACAGATGGCATAGGAATTACTTTCAGTGGATGTCCCGAAGCAATAAAGAAATATGTTAGAAGTCTTACATAAACCATAAAATTGGTAGGTTTTTCCTTGTAGTGTATATGGGGTTTAAGGTGAGGAGCTTATCAGTTATCACTGTCTCACGTGGCCTAGTCTGGAGACTGGCTACCATCCCACTAGCCTCCTGCTGCTAAATCTTCTACCGTCTTTGGCTCTGTGAATGATCCTTCCCTTTTCTCCTGAATTTATTTTATTGGGAAGCATTTCAACCGAAGTTTTTTGTACACCCCCTTGTGGTTTTGTTCATGTTTTGGTTTTCCCTCTATGGTTTGTAAACCTATAATTTGGGCCCTTGCGTTTTTTTTTTTGTGGGGTAAAATAGATTGAAAGTTAAAAACCTAACGAATTTGTGTAAAAAATAAAAAATACCCCTAAGCTTAATACCCCTCCACCAGAAGGGAGGGGTTATATTTTATAATCAAAGCTTATATGACAAAAATAACCCTTTAAATAAAAATTTTTGGCCCCCTAATGGTTAGTCACTTAAATAAATATTGAAGTATTTTACTAAAAATTAAACGCAAACCACCAGGGGTAGATTGTAGGTTTGCAAACCATTAGAGAAAACTTGAATATTAGCCAACCCACAAGAGAGTTCCTTCTGATTTACCCGTTTGTTTATTTTTTATTTATTGGGGTAAGTTTAGCGTTTCAATAGAAGTTACAGGCAAGAAACTACTAGTCAGCAGTTCAATTTTATCTGATAATGTAGCTTTCATACTTAAAATGGACAAGCAGTTCAAAGTACTGTTTGCAAGTCTGCTTTTATTTTGTGTGACCATGTTTCTTATTCTTCATTTATCCCATAAACACTGATTTGTGGGAGAACTTGTTTTTGAATTTGAAACTTGTTAAGATTTCCTTGAAATCTTTGTGGTGTTTTTGTTATGGTATATTTGTATGTGCTTCTACAAATTCTCATTTCTATCGTGTTTTGTCATAACTACCTACGAAAATTTTCGTTACAGAACTGACAACAGGGTCAATGTCTATGATCGTGGTTGTCTGAATAATTCTGAATCCTTGAAGTGTTTGCCACGAAGGTAAAACCCTCAAGGAACAATTTTCGAGCTTTTGCAAGAGAGGAGGTTCCAAGGGTATCTTTGCCCATTACTAGAGAAGTTGAGGTGGAAGATATGGGTGAGGATCGCCGAGCAAAGGTCGAGGATGATTTAGACATTGGTGGGGATCTTCTAAAGATCTCACAGCGCCATAATATTGAAGACATTGAAGCAGATATTAGAAGCAGAGGAAGTGATGTGATCCATAATAATTCCTCTGAGGCTGATTCAGTTCTTGGTTCAGATAGACGAGCTCCAACTGTACTCGGCACCCAAGTTGGGGAAGGAGTAGTGAGAGCTGGGAAATTGCCACAGAGGTTCTTGGAATGAACTCCAACATCACCAAGAATCAGGGTTTCACTACTACGCAAGAAGCATACCAATAACTTGTACAGTTGATACTGGACTCATCCACATGGTTGTTGCTGCTTTTGCTTGCTGGTTCAGGAGGAAGATGCCATAAGTTTCATTCACATTTAATCGGATCATTCTAACTTCCCTTGTAGGCCAAAATCAGTACTACCATTTTTTTCCCCCATTATCTCTTTCATTGGCTCTGGTCCCTTTTTGCTCTGGTGGATACTGGCTCTTATAATTCGGGAAAAGCTGCATAGAGGAATATCTGTGTGTGTAATAGCTTGGAATGACGAGGGGAAATGGTTCTCTTTTCTGTTCCTTTTGCCTTTTATTTCTTCTGTGTGCTTCCTGTTTACTTTTTCTTTTCCCTAAAATTCTGTGTGCTTTTGTGAATTGGAGCATTAGTGATTGCATCTTTGTGTAAAGAAGTGTTATTTAGGTCTGAAATTAATTTATTAACTGTAGTGTCATGATCATTGTGTAAATTCAAAAAATGCTTCTTTAGCCTTATTTCTAGCGCATTCTTTTGCCATGTGATTTGATGATGAAGTGAGCAATTCCAGGGTGTCCTTGGATTGGATGTGGAATTTGATATTCTACAGGCAAGTAGCATAGCTGACATGCAATCTTCAAATGTGCGGTAGGGCTTAGCTGCTGGATTTTATTTCCTTGGGCTTAGATGCCTAATAAATTTTTCTTTTGGGTCGGAATGAGATACATGGGAAAGTAGTTTTTATTCAATTGGAACGAGGGAGGTGTTTGCATAGGAATGAGAATGAATTTTATTATCGGTATGAGTTTAATTCATTTCTCTTTTCTTGTTTAGTTTGAATAAAGAATGAGTTTTATTATGTTGATAGGTTAATAAATTTGAAATTCATGTCACAAGTGAGGAATGAAAGTGGGTATTTTTTAATATTTTTATTCTTATAGAATGATTCTTATAGTGATTAACGAAATAACAATTATAATTATCATTAATTTTTATTCTCATTTCTTCTCTTCAAATTCATAAATTAAACACCTCCCAAAATTTAAAATCTTGCAATCACACAAGTGAAGGTAGCATTTTGTATGAGAGGTCTAACATAAAAAAAATTATTCTTGCCTAGGTTATTAACTAGATCATGATCTATCTTTTGAATTTGGAGATGCGTTGTAATTGGGATGCATATATTGAAGACTTTCTCATTTCGAATAAGCATGCGTTAAAGGAATTATTTATTTTTAATATAACATAGGATCAATCTCTAATCTCTACTTATCTTCTTAATGACTTGAAATTATAATCGGTTATAAGTAGGACTGTCAATGAGTTGGGCTAACTCGAGTTCGACCTACATGATCCGACAAATAAAGGGGCGAGTCTTATACTAGAGTGAGTCAAACTGAAATTGAGCTATATATATATATAAACACACTCTATATTAATTAAGCAAACTCTCATCTTGATAGCCATAATAATTTATTTGAAATACTTTTTTTTTTTTTTAACTTTTGTATGTGTAGATATTACTAATTTTTTAGAAAGTATTGCTTTTCATACTTTAGTTGCTAGTGTTGAGATTTGAGATATTCTTTTTATATTTTGTTTCTTAATTTCTTAACTTTAAGTAATGTATATACTGTTATTGAACTTGAGTCAGCTCGATTAAGTTCCAAAACTCGAATGGTTTTGTGAGTCGAGTATGATCTGCATATTTGTGAGTTTAGTTCAGTCCGATTAAGGCTCACAATCCAAATAATTTTGTGAGTCGAGTTTGGACTTTACAAAATCCGACTCACAAACCCAATTGCCAGTTTTAGTTGTAAGTTATAAAAAAGTGTTTTACCTTTTTTTTTTTTTTTTTTTTTTCTAGCATATATTGGAGATTAATTTGACGAGAATTCCAAGATGGTGAGATCAAATTCTTACATGGATCGGATCCATGGCATAGTGTCATGGACCTTTTGGTCCATATTATTCTACATTACTTATTTAAGTGATATGGGGTGATGTGAAATAATATGAACTAAGGGATTCATGGTACTATGCCATAAATTCGGTCTATGTAAAAGTTTTCCGACGGTGAGAAGCTAATTAAGCATTATGCTTTGCACATGATTTTCGTGGCTCATAAAGCATGAAACATCTTGCCTTGTGTACATGATTTTCAACTAGAGCATGAAGATCAAATTGCATTCTAGCAAAATTCAAGAATGTAATAACTTACGCCGCCACAATAGATTATTTGATTCTCTTAAACTATCCTAGCTTGAAATTCAACAAATTATGGCGGACTGATAAACAGAAAAAAAATAAAAAAAAAAAAATTCATTGCCCCATGAATTTTGACTTTTCAAAAAATTTATAAACATTGCACATAGCACATAATTAGGCTTTAGGATTTTGAAAGATAGAAATTTTGAGAGTATTACTAGAATTTGCAAATTAGAATAGCAAATTTTAAGCTTTCTATAAATACAGGACTATAGGTGTTGTCTATGCTTTCAAGAACATAAAAGACAGGGTTTTGCAAAAAAAAAAAAATGGTTTCCCACAGAAATCAACTGCTATGCACAATGCTAATCATGAAATTCTTGATCACTTTCAATTCAACAGCAACAGATGGTGCAAAACCAACACCAATACCAAGTGATCAATCAAACAAAGTTGTGAAGACTGAATTTTGCAACAAAAGAAGAACAAACGAAGACCAAGAATTTTGCCTGTAGTTCTCAAATCAAATCCCAACAGTACCTTTTGCAAAAGATAATTTGACTCTTCTAACAATTTCAATAGATTTAGCAGTGGAAAATGTTAAGAAAACGAAGATTATATGACCAATTTGTCGAACAGCAAAGCCACAAAACCATCATTTATTCCGATTCTCAAGGAGTGCATTTCTGCATATGATACAAGCATTGGTGAGTTGCTAATTATAACTCAAGAATTGATGGATGATTCTTCATTGGCAAGCTATGATGCTGTGATGGCCTATGACGAGTTAATCAGTTGTGACAACTCTTTGAAAACTAGTAAAATTGTTGATGATTCAATTTTATCAAGACTTAAAATTGCTATAGCATATGTTGAGCTTCGTGTGGACAGTGCAAATAGTTTTCATTAATGTATGTTTTTTTGTCCAAGTTAAGTAGGAAATTGAAGGAATATTAATTCAAAAAGTCTTGTCATGAAATATGTTCTTAATTAAGAAAATTAATGAAATGGTATACACATCTAATTGCGCGAAACGTTTGATTTCGAGAAAAAAAAAATTGGGAGGAAGTCTGATTTTCTTAAGAATCTACTTAAGAGTATAATTAAATTTTAGTTGACGATGCCTTCTGTTTCAAAATAATTGTCAATTTAGATAAATTACTTTGTGCCAAATTATTTGTCACTTTAGAAAATCAAGTATTAAATCATTTGTTTTTCAACTTTTACCGTTAGTGTCATATTAATAGAGGGAGAATTATGTAGTTAGATATTAATGTAAAAGGATAGTTTAGTCTCTTTAAACTATCTTTTTGTAAAATTAATATAATTTATTATCTTTTTTAATTCGCGTGTACCAACCAAAGGTGACTCTTTCTCTTGACTTATTAATCATGAATTTAAGTGATTAGTAGAGGGAGTTGGATTTAAAATAATAATAATAATAATATTTTAGCTGTAGTAAAACTTTAGACCTTTGAATCGAATCTTGAAAGGTCGGATTAGAAGATTATACAATATGACTTTGTTACTACCAAATAAAACAAAAAATCAGTTGATTTCATGCATTTCTTAAAACAAATAAAACGCATTTTGTTTTTCAAAAAGTAATCCAATATCGTAGAACTCTCGCAAATGAAAATGAATGTAACTGTACTTGCTTTAGACTTGCTCAATATTGACATAGCAGCTGATTTGATTTCCACAGAACCGAATAACAGCGCCACTAATTTCGGGTCCAATATTTTGAATTTTTCTACTTGATTTTGGTGTCTTTTGAATATTTAGATGTGTATAAGAGTATTTCACAAATTTTCTTGGTCAAAAGGAGAATTATCCGTTAGAAGTCTCTCATTATCACTTTAGATAATGCCAAAGAATCAATAGTATATTTTGCTGACCATTGACCACCTACCTGAAAAACGTGATTGGTTAATTTGATTAAATTTTTATTTCAACGAAGAGACTTTGGTCTATTTTTTTTTTTCTTTTTTAATTCATCTCTCTCGTTATGATCAATAAATTATAAAAAAAATATTTTACTACTTAAATTGTGTTTCGTTGTCAGTAAAGAGACTTTGGTAGTAATTCATATCTTCCACGCATTTCTTCAACATATTTCATCAGTTTTTCAATCGGAAAAAATTTGTAGATTCGGTATAAATCAATCCATGAATTAGGAATATTGCATTTTGAAATTGTACTATTTTCGGAATTTTGAACGGTCCACCTTAACCTTGTTGTTTTGCATGTATGCCAGCATTAATGATACTATTTGTTTAACTTCTTTTGATAATGGAGGTAACTATTGCTTTATGGATTCATGCATCTTGATTTGTACCGATGAAATGAAATAAAATGAAGCAGACTCTCCCAGCATATATGGGAAATTTACCCTAAATCATTTCATTAATATGAATTTGTTGCTTAAAAATTAGAAAAATAATAATAATAATAATAATAAGAAAGTGAAAGTAAGAAAGACAGAAAAACTTTTTTTTTTATATCATTGCACGTATAAGATAAAGGTGTGATTTATACAACTAACAAATATTCAAACACGGTGCATGTGTATTCACATATAATGGGAAGAATACTCGTATTACATAAGACAAATTATAATACAATAGTACACAAGGATTGTAGTCAGGACACTAGGGCATAGTATTTTTTTTCAATTTTTATATAGAATGATTGTAAAAATTTAATTTCTCAAAAGGTAATGTAAAGGATAAAGAGAAAAAAAAAAAAATAGGCAATGTAAAAAGAAGAAAATTTAAAACAATTTAGGTGGAACAATTAAATGTGACATAAATTCAAAAAATTAAAAAAAATTTGAGTCTAATTTGTAATTTTTTAAAATTGAAGAGGCAATTGCCCACGGCTCGCCTGTGTATAAGAGAGTGCTACCCTCCTTATTTAATTTGCGGCTTGTTGCTGAAATTTTTAGGTTGAGTTTAAGAGCTGTCTGGCGCAATCGATCCATTGACAGGATCAACAAATGTATAGGTTTGGTTGAAAATTCTTTACTACTCATTTTGCAGTGTAGAATAGATATTACAGATCGTTGGATGATTAAAAAGTTATAAGACTCACTTATTTTTTAATCATACCAACGGTTGTTATATTCACTCCGCGTTACGGAGTGAATAGTCAAAACTTACTTATGCCTGGTTAGCAACTTATTCCACACATTGCTTTCCTAATTCCTTCCCCATTAATTTGGAGCACACGAGTTTATGGTCAAACAAGTTTTATCTAAGCTCCCAAATTAATGCTCCTAATCATCTTTTAATCATTTTTCCAGAAATGACATTATATTTAATAGTTGAGGACAAAATGCCAACAGAAGATAGTTCAGGGGCCATTTTGCAATTAACCCTTATTAGTTTGGTAAAATTTCACATTATACAGAAACGCATTCCAGCCATGTTCGTTAAATTAATAATTCACCCAATAATATTAAAATTTGATTTTGTCTCTGGTCTCCAAAACTACTAGGCTTTCTGCATCAATGACGACATATATGTATTATTCAATATTCGAGAATGTAATTCAGGTAATCAATTTTCAACATTTTCGTAACCGGTGAAGAGGAAGAAATTATTGCTCAAAATTATTGAAGCTTTTAATCAAGAATCAGTCATTGATGAATATGCCACTGCATAATGAGTCTAATGTTCTACACCAATAATTTTGCCAGGTTTGGTAGCTTTGAGATCAGTCCGTTTGGATTGGTTTCTTATTCTATTATTTTTCAAATAATATTTTATAATTATTGATTAAATATTTGAATCATATTTTATTTCCTATATATTATTTTTTTTAAAATTATTACTTTAATTATTTAAATAACATTTTAATAGTATCATAAATAATAATTGTCTAAACCGACATATTAGTTATGTTGATCTTAGTGAATGCCTTACGGAGTACAACATTTTTTGATACCTTTGATCTCTCTGTATAAATTATATGGTAACATGCCATATATAAATTCCATATTATACTTGTCTTCTTCTTTTTTCTTAAAAAAAAAAAAAATCTTTGTTCTCACTTTGCTTTATCATTCTATCAAAATTTCAAAGCCATGATTACGTCGTCTTGAAAGATTCAATTCTATTGATAGAACGTTTTTTTTAAGACAAATGACTAAAATTTTATTAATGATGATAAACTATGAAGAGTAAAGAAAGAGGGTGACTCTTAGATTACTCAGGAAACAGATAATTGTCTCAATTTCAAAATCCAAACAAGAAAAAAAAGGGGGAAAAAAGAAAATAGAAAAAAATTATAGTTTCTTGGAAATTTATAAACATAGGATGTCATAGTTACTAGCCCAGTCTGGTCCATCTTACGAATTCGGGCCATCTGTCGTGTAATTAGGCAATTTTTAACCCTAGTGTATTATGTTTGTTTGCTTCTAGTAATTAATATCCTTAACAGAAGTTAGGTTTAGGTCATATTTTTGTGTTTATCTCTCTAATAATTGTTTTTGATTCGCTCAACATATATTGATTGATATGATATGGGCGTAAGCTTTAGGAACATGTAATGTTGCCATATCATATAATAGTCCAACAGCCAACATGTTCCTAAATTTCATACTAAATGTGTATAAGAGACAGCATATTATAATCTAGTATCCCCGATCATTCATGCACTTGATGTGGAGTGAGTAGTTAAATCGATAAATAAATTGAAAATAAAGAGATTTACGTATTTTTTAGTTCATCCTGTAATTTTTATTGAGAACTCTGCAAAGAAAGAATTTTTCGTGTTTCTTTGGTTTGGCAAACCAAATAAAGGGGTTAATGGCACATTAATTGTCTACATACATATATAGATCAAATGAAGGATAAATTAGTTGTAATTCACATTACACACTTTTTTCTTTTTTTCCCCGTTTTTACCTTTACCCTTTCCCCGTGGGAGAGAAGGGGAGGGGGACATTACTGTATTATTGAGTTGGTATGGTAAAAATATTCCTTCTGCGAATGTGTAAAAACAATTAGCTGTGAGACTTTACAACGGTTTAGGTAAATGTCACTTCAGTTCAATAGATAATGAGAATTTTGTTGTTTAATTATTCATCACGTTAAGAGATATTGGAGAGAAAGAAAAAGAGTAAATGAAGACAAAATGGAAAAAGAGAAAAAAAAAAAAAAAAAAAAAAGGGGGTAAACGAAGGCAAAATGGAAATGTTTGGAAAAAGAATGAGGCAAAAGCCTAAAAATATTCGTAAATCATTATTTGTATAGCAACTATTGTTTAAGTCACTAAATGTTCGTTATTTTTATTTTCATCTATCTAAAGTTTAGTTAGTTAGTTTGTTTATCCTACATTAATAACATTTTTCAAATTAGACTATACATAAAAAGCTAAAAAAGAAAAAAAAAAAAAGAAAAAAAAGGGTGGATAAGTATTTGATGAATTTTGGCGTTAATATACCTTAAACACATCTTCAGATGTGTATAAAGCTCAAAATCGATTGATGTGGTAGCACATGAATTATTTCTACTCAGAAATTAAACATATTGTTGGTTGGCTTTATTTCACCTGGAAAGAAGAGGTTGAACGATTTACTACATCAAATTTATCGAGTTAGCCGAAACACTGAAGAGATGTTTGGTTCATATTCGGGAATTGTAATCGAAATGGGAATCATAAATTTTACTATTAGCATGAATTTATATTATTCTCTTTCACTTGTTTGGTTTGAAATAGGAATGGATTTCATTATATTAATGAATTACTCAATTTGAAACTCATGTCATAAGTAGAGAATAAAAGTAGACATTTTCTAACACTTTCATTCTCATAGAATGATTTTCATAGTACTCAACCAAACAACATTTTTGGATACCATTAACTTTGATTCCTATTTCCTTTCTCATACCAATAAACCAAATACCTTCTTAATGTTCCTTTTAAATGTTGGGTTATAATGCTCATACTACAGTAATTCATTGAACCACGTAATACGGGTGGATTTACCGTTTTTAGTCTATTGGTTTACTATCAATATTAAGATCAACGTAGTTAAGGATTTCATAGGTAAAATACATTTAGGAGTTGTTAAGTTTGCAATCGTAAATCAAAATTGGAATAGAAATCATAAAATTCACTATCAACTTTATATTATTTCTTTTTACGTGTTTGGTTTGAAAAAAAAAATATAAGTTTCATTATATTAACAAGTTAATCGATTCGAAATTAATCATGTACATTTTAAAATTTTATGTAAAACAAGATGGAGGACAGAGCTGATGAAATTAAATTCGAACATCCTCCTTTACTAGTTTGACATCTACATCTACACTATCTGAATTAGTCTCACTAGTTAGTTCATATTCTTTTCTTCAGACCCTCTTAATGTGAAACTAATTACGATATGAAACATAAGAAATTTGAAATGGCGAAGGGACTACCCTTCCAAGTGTTCAAAGTGCCACTTTCTCAAAATTATTTAGTAAGTAGATTCTTCACCACCAAGAACCCCCACCATTCCCCCCAACCACAGCAATACATCTACATCATCATCCAAACTTCCTCTTATTGTACAAATGGGTAGGTAAACAACCAATCCCCCCAAGAGTTGAAGTCCCAATTCACTATTCTTGTTCACTGGTTCGAGAAAAAATTGAAAGATATTAAAAGAGCACGTGTCCTAAATACAAAAACTACTAAAAATACTTCATGGTTGTCAACCTATTCACGTACTATGCACATCGAAACCATGTAGAACACAAACCAATTAATTATTCGATATACAACAAAAAAGGACGACTTAATTTTTGACATGTCTTATATATAAATTTATTGATATAAATAAACTTTTATAAAATTTATTCATAAACACACGATTTATTAATAGATTTTAATAACTCCATATACTTAAATATTTTCTTATATCCAAAAAATGGAGCCCTTCTTGTTAGTTTCACAAATGCATCTAATAGACCGAAGGTATAATAAAGCCACCACACGTGGATGATTAGATTACCTCAACTTGCCTGCATCGATGACACCTCGTGTCACGTGTTTTCCACGTGGATTCTGTGTAATCTCATCTTTTTCAATCTTTTTAGGCACAAAGACATTCTACACGAGAAAGTGACGAGCAAATCTTGTTTTATACGTAAACTTCAACCTTAAGTCTCTATCTATTTATTATACAACTAATATGAATTCTAAATTTTTTATACTCAGTTTTCATTTTTCTAGTTTACGTATAAAATAATATTTGATTTAAATTGAGGTAAGAACAAATCCACAATGTTTATCTAGTTGAACTCTTACACACGTTGTCATGTGTATTATAGTATACCTTATTGTCGCCAAATTAATATGTGCCCATACAAAAACGTACAAAAGTGAGAAAATTCTGGTTTCAAACTTTGAACGTTCAGGAATTAGTTGCCAAAGAGATATTGTTGTTTAATGTTTGGAGCGTGTCTAAGATAATCACAAAAGAATTCAGGTACGATTTATATTTTGTAAACAACCGAGAGAAGAATGTACACATCATTTTTCTAAGTTCATATTTGCCATTAATTTTAAAATTCTGAAGCTTTGTGAATATTTCCATTGCTATAATTAATTACCTTTGGTTATATATGTTTGCAATGTGGGAGTAAATATTTCACTATATTAGCATGTTTGAATCTTGACTATGTAATCACTTGAAACATTTTAGGTTGTATTTGGATGTAAGGGTGAATTCATGAGTTGAATTTTGGGAGCAAAAATTCTATGCACATATCTTTTGGGAGATAGTTTTAAGATTTTTTATAAAATTTTAAGGGACAAAATTCAATTTTATTAAGGTAATTATTTTCATTTTCAATTTATTTTAATAAAATAACTTACTTTTTAACCTTTGATTTCTCTAGATTTTATTGAATTTCTTAATTATATTCTCTAATTTTTTTAGGAGGAAAACCTTATAATATTGTAATAATAATTTAAAGAATTTGAAAAGAAGAAAAACATAAATTTGAAAATCTTGAAGGGGGCGATTGCTCCTCCCCGTCTCGTGAACATCCGCGTATATTTGGATAGGATGGATTTGAATTATGAGACTAATGTGAAATGAATGAAATTAAATGTATAAATTTGAAATAAATTAAAATTTGGCTAAATTTAAAATTCACTCATTTTAATTACTAATATTTCACTCGTAATTATGGCAGTGAATTTTAAATTGCCAATTAAATTTCTCTACTTGTTTCAATAATTTAAGATAAATTTAGATTTCAAATATAAATTTACCCGGATTCCACCATCTAAACACAACCTTAAAAGAATTTGTTTGCAGTATAACATATCTCCAACACAGCTGGATACAAATGTCACTTTCTTTGAAACAAATCAATGCTACTTTGACTCTCAAATTTCGTTCACAATCACAATGAAGATAGACAAAAATAAACATGTGTTGTGTTCACAAAAAGCAGTAAGTTCTTGTGGCAAATTTTCTGCTATAGGATCTCCAGATGTCAATCACGCAGAGTGCCAGAAATAAAGATTATTGTTGCAATATGAACATGAAGAGCATTTCTTAGAGTTAGAAATCCCCCTTTTCAAATATTTTTAAAGGTAATGTGGAAAGAATAAAAGAAAAATTGAGTCATACGTTTTGCCAATTATTTTTTTCAAATGAATTTATTTACTTAATCCCCATTTTAATTTTATTTTATTTGGGTAATGCTAGAGCCTAACATCGATTTAAAATTTCTATTGAATGCAATAGCAGCCTTTAGAGTGCAGTCGGTATATATAACCCTTGACTTTATTGAATGATTTAACAATCACACGTTGGGTCCCAATTGAGGATTTATAAATTTTCCTGTTTTATTTTGGGCGGTGGGATTGTTTCACGTTTAGACACTTTCCCATGTTTTCTGGAGCCCACCCTTTAAGATCTTTTCTTTTTTCCTACGTTTCTTTAATTGACTCCATCCAATTTAAATTTCTCTTAAATTTGATTTGAAATTTTAATTTATAATAAATTATGTAAATAAATTATTTAATTTAATTATGAATTTAAAATTTTAATTTATAATAAATTTAAAATTTATTTAAATTTTATACCATTTTAAATTCATCTAATTTAAATTCATAATACACTAATGTAGTTTTTGTCTAATCTACTCATTCAAACACAATCTTATTTCTTCTAATTTTGTTTAATGTCTTTCTAATTAAGTGACACTTGTTCATTTAGATTTGCGTCAAAATATATGTTTCATTGTGGGGTTGCCTAAAAGGAGGTTCTTGAAAAGTTGATGAACTCTCATATGTTTCTTATGGACTTGCAATTTTCGTTTGTCATCACTGACAAACTATTAGAAAAGACAGGTCGGCACGAATGTCTTATTTGCACGAAGTAATACATTAATTTAGTTCAATTCACACAACTATTCTCAAAAGATTATTTTAAAAGATTTTTTAAACACACTTTTTAATTATCTTTTTTATTTCATATATATAGATCTCAAAAAGTTATAATGTTATTTGTTCTAATTAATATTTTAAAGAATATATCAAATAATGACGGTCTAATCAATATAAGGTTGTTAATATTTATTTTCATTTTGAGTTCTCAAGAGTAAAATTTATACTTCTGTTATTAAACTAGTCTTGTTGTTGAAATTGCAAAATATAAAAATAAATAAATAATGAAGAACTAGTCTTGTTTTGACATCAATACCCCCAACCCCAACTCTATTAATCCTTTGTGTACGTCAAAAATTCCTCAATTGATAATCTAACATGGACTTTGCGAATGCAAAGAATGAAAATACTCCATCTTCAATAAAAAGGATACGAAGGGAAAAAAAGCCAGGAGCCTCGCTAAAGCCAACAAAATTTCTTTTTGTTAAACATAACCTTGATGATCCTTTTATTTTTGTTAGAAACCAAAGAGAATATATACAATATGTATAAATTATATTTTAATATAATTGGTATATAAAGAACCTTTATATAGATTTACAAAAGAATATTTTAAATCATCTATGCATGGTAAGTCTTACTAATGAAAACAATTAGACTAATAAAATAATTACGTCTAATCTAGGGGAACAATTAAAGAAATTATATCAATCAAATATTTACATACCATAATTTAATAATTTTATATCTTTAACATCCCCTCAAACTCAATATGGTTATGAAAAACTAAATTGAGTTTGAAAAAAAAAAAAAAAAAAACTTGAGAATAGAAAATCGAAACCGAGTATATAAAAGGGCCAAGAGGCAAAACCGAAATGAAATCAAAATCGAGTGAAAACTCAAAAACTAAAACCAAGAAAATTCTACAGTTAAAAATCGAAAGAATTTGAAAGTTCAAAATCGAAAGAACCCTAAATCCAAATAAAGAGATCCCGAAGGTTTAAAAACCAAGAGAGAAAATCTGAAGATTCAAAGTCGAATATATCCGAAGGTCGAAAATCGAGAAAAAACTCGAAAGTTGAAAACAGGAGAATCGAAGATTGAAAATTAAGAAATTCAATAAAATCTAGAGAATCCAAAGGTTAAAAACTAAGAATCGTAGTAAAATATATTTACAAACTCAAGATAGGCGGATTACAGGCAGAAACTCTGATACCATGTTAGAAACGAAAGAGAATAAATATAATATGTATAAATCAGATCTCGATACAATTGGTACATAGGGAGTCTTAATTTAGACTTACAAGAGAATATTCTAGATTATCTATGCATGATAAGTCTTTCTAATCAAAACAATTAGACTAATAAAGTAATTACCTAATCTAAGGAAATAATTAGAGAAATTACATCAATCAAATATTTTTCGAAATTTAATAATTTCATATTTTTAGTAATTTTTTTTAGTTTTTCTTATTTATTATATGTACGGGTGAATGTGGAACTTTTAGTATTAAAGGTACTAATAATCAAGTCCCACAAAGGTTAATTAAGCATTTGACTAGGAAAAAGTGTAATAAAAGTTTCAAATTTAACATGTGTTTATTCATCTCTTCCATTTTCTTTTCTCAAAATATGCTAGATTGTGAATATATACCACCTCCCTGTATTTTGAGTCCAAAACTTTCTCCACCATTTCAAAAGCTGTTAATATACCACCAACCAAACCTGTCCTTTCTTTAATTTCTTTTAAACAATCAAACTTGAACTAAATGCCTAAATTGAATTGATCTTAATTTAATTATGATAGTATCTGTTATCATACCAAAATAAAATGAAGAAAACGAGAAACTATGAGCTAGCATTTCAATTTAAAAGAATTAGATTATATTATTGATTTATAGAATAGTAAAATTTGTGATGTAAAACTATTTTCATATTTTTGTGTTTTATGTAAAGAATGGGGGAAAATAGAAATTGAACATGGAACTTGGAAGTATGTACGGTGGAAATTAATTTTTTTTTTTTTTTTTTTTTATAATTAAAAGTGTAGGGTACATCACACTCTTCTTTCTTTACAGTCAAGATATGTTACTGGTGTATCTTTCATCGACTTATAGTAATTATTGTAAATCGATCATCAACAAGAAACTAAGAAGAATAAGAGAAAATTCAATTCTTTTACGTCTTCAAGCATAGAACAAATAAGTACCAAAAACATCAAAATACAGGTAGCTCCAGATTATCTTCGAGTTGTCCGTTTCTTAGATCGCATCACCATAACAAATGGTTTGCTTTTGTAGCTTTCGTACCCATTGGATTACCTCTTCTGATCGAAATCCAGCTATTTTATTGTTTAATTGTAACAAAGGTTCTGTGGAATATTTTGGGATTACGTCTCCAAAGCAAACTTTTGATGGGATTTTGAGTCTTGAAAATAATAATAAAAAAAAAAAACAGATGAAAAAGCAAATTACACGTGAAAGCTGTGTTCTCACGCTACGGAACAAATCAAAGTACTAAGCAAAAAATGCATAAATTTTTAAATGGGATTAAGTGCTATTATTTGTAACTGCCTTAATATCCTCCAAAAATGCATCGTATGTTGTACATAAATGAGATTATATACCCAAAATTCGTCAAAATATACCAGTCTTTTCGACAATAGTACGTTTATTTTAGTTCCACAAAGAGCATTTTTTGGAAATTGCATCTCATATCACATCATAAACTGTTCACCACGATTAAAGCTAATTGATTGGATGACATGAATGTCAAATGGAGTTTGTATGGACGAGAGATTGCGATTATCTAGCAGTAAAAGAAAACAAGCGATATATATATATATATAAAAGGTTTTAAATAAATTCAATTTATTCGATATTCGAATTGAATTCTGCTATTAAGGATTTGTTCTAACTTGGTTTATCAATTATTAAGCAAAATTTTAACAAAATTTATTTTTCGTTAATGTTTTTATGTTTGACTTAACTTGATTTGATAAATTAAAATTTTTAAATTTACATTTAAAAATTTTAAATTATTCAAAGTTGATTTAAGTTAAACTCAATAAGAACTTATTTGAACTCAATTTAAAAAATAAATAAGTTAATTTTAAATAAAATATTAAATTCATTAAAATAATAAAACAAATTTAAATACGTTCGATATATTTATATTCAATTAGAAACATATATCCTAAGAAATTGACAGTATTTTCTAAATGTTTCCTTTTAATAATCAAGAGAAGTTACATATCAAATCTCTGGTCCAAAATAAGCGAAGACTTAATATGAATTAACATCTCAAAAATTTCATCCTATAAGATTATGACAACAATAACAATGACAATTATGGCGCCTAACCTACATACTAGCATAGAGTATATATATAAAAATACTATACCTACCAATAGCCAAAAAGAAAAAAAAAAAGAAATACGTGCTTCCTTTTATTTGTTTTGCTGTGTCTAGATTTTTTACGAGACTATTATACAGTGATAATGAATTTGTTGATCTGAAAATTAGCAATCCAGTCCCGCAAAGGTTAAAGAGTTTAGGTTTGGATAAGAGTAATTTCATAATTAATGATCAAGAAGTTATCTTTATGATTTATTAATCAAAAGTTTGAATAATTAACAGATAGTGGGAGAGATGATTTTTTTATTTTTAAAGAGTAATTTCAAAATTAACATGTGGAACAATTTAATTCTTTCCTTTTTCTTTTTTCATAAGTTGCACCTTGCCCTCCATTTATACTTGGACAAATTAAGATGTTCATAAACCACCAACAAAATTTTATCCTTACTTTAATTTTTAAGCAATTAAACTTGAACTAAATGCCTAAATTTTACTGGATTTTAAGTGAGAGGGATGTCTACCATACATAAATAAAATGACGAAAATGTGAAATAATAACTTGAATGCCAAGCAATTAATGTTGTCTGCAATTATATAGAATAATAAATAAAATGATGCAATTTATGTGGGTCATGTTATTCTTTTCAAAAAATTCCTATAAAGTGGAAGAAAATAGAAATGAACATGGGTTAATTACACTTTACCCCTGACCTCACACTTTAGTTACATTTTATCTTCTAAATTCAATTAATTATATTTTACCTCCTTTACAAGATTCCATAACATAACTAAATACAAATGATGATGCAAATTTTTTTGACAAAAATACCCCCCAAAAATTTGTGCACAAATTAGTTACTTGTGTTCATCTATTTCATTTTTAATAACGGCATTTATTATTTTTAGTTTTTTATTTCATGAATATAGGAGAACTTTATGAATTGTAAATTTTCAATTTTTTTCTTAATCGACTTATACATTTTTTTTTCTTCATTTATAAAAATAAGGTCAAAAATGAGAATTTTACACTTACTTCTTTGCACAACTAAAACATATTAAATACAAAATTAGTTAGTAAACTAGAATATTATATTTAAATAACTTTGACGAAAAATATATTCTTTGATAAAACTATTTAAATAAAATATATTTTATTTTACTAATTTTGTATTTAATATATTTAGTTCATATAAAGCAAAATGTACATAAAATAATTATAAAAAATCTACTTTTTGTACCTGGTTGATAAATGAAGAAAAAGATGTCTATGTCTATTAAGAAAAATATAACAATTCATGAAATTCTTTTATGGTCATAAATAATAAAAAATAAAATAATTAGAAATGAAATAAAAGGAGAGTATCTAAAAATAGAAATAAAAGAAGAGTAACTTTGCCCACAAATTTTTAGAGAAATTTTCGCTCAAACAAATATCTAAATCATTATTTTATAATTATTTATATTATGAAATCTTTTTAAAGGGATAAAATATATATTGTTTGAGTTGAGGAGTAAAGTGCAACTGAATTGCAAGTTAAAACGTAAAGTGTAATTAACCCATTGAACATCAACAAACTCAAAAAAGATTGTCCACCTCAAAAGTTCAAACTTTATAAAGCAGAGCATGAAAATTCATCGGCTGTTTGGTTTACCAATACGGGATCAAAAATGGATATCAGTACAAATGATACTCAATTATTTGTGTTATTTGGTAAATTGCTATTATAATTATTTTATATATATATGGCTCATTTCAATTCTAAATTAAACATATATAAAAAAATAACATGTAACATTAATAAAATTTACAAATTTTAATTTATTTCGATTTTCGTATACGAACCAAACGCACAACCCTTCTACGCATTCTCAGATTCTTTGAAGTGGACTACAAAATCCAGGTAGCTCCAGGTAATTTACCAATTGTCATTTTGTTAGATTACATCACCATGGCAAATGGTTTTCCTTTGCACCTGTTGTAGCCATCAGATGATCCTCGTTACATCGATATCCAGCTTACTTCATTGTTTTTATTTTCACTAAGGTTCTCTGGAATATTGTGGGGATTACGTCTCCTAAGCAATCTTTTGATGGGACCTTTGAGTCACTAAAATATAAAAAAACAAAATAAAATACAAATTTACATACGTAACGAGTTTTCTCACGATATAGAGCAAAAGAATAATCAAACTTCGGTACTAGGAGACAAATCCATCAGTTTATATAATGGGGTTAACTCTATAATTTAATCCATAAAATTTTAAAATGAATCTTATTCACAATATTGTCGAAAGAATGTGTAAAAAAAAAATCCATTTAAGCCTATCTTAATTTTCTCAAACAATTGACCGTCTATGGCTTCATGTGCACGGAGGAACTTACACAAGAGCCTCCCAAAAATTTTCAAATTCTAATTTTTTTTTTGAAAATTTTCAGCATTTTTATTGTATTTTTATAAAAAAAATAGACTTTATCCTCCTAAATTTTAAAAAAATACATAAAACTGTCCCTAAAATATATATTTTATATAACTTTTATACTCAAAACTTTTGAAATTATATTTTCAAATTTCAATAATAACCTCATAAAAAATAACGTTTACTCACCTAAAATTTTACAAAAAAATATAAAAATATCTCCTCTAATGAATGTCTATATAATTTTGCTCCCAAAATTTGACTCTTGAATCCGCCTACAAAATTCATAAAATAAGCTTAACCCTCATATCGGAGTAGCTTGATAATTTTAACATGACGATCATGTCCTGTTCAAGAGAACTATGGTCTTAATGGTTCATATAATGAATGACTAACGGGGTTTTGCATGGAGGAGAATGAAATTAGTAAAATTAAAAAATAAAAAATAAAAGACACAGCATGATAACATAGGATGAGATTGAGTGTTTCCTACACGTTTCCTTCCGATAATCAAGATAAGTTACATATCAAATCTCATGTCCAAACTAACCTCAAGACCAAAATACTGCTTTGTTCATCTCTATAATTTCATCCTCTAAGTTTATGACAACAATAATAGTGACCACCATTATGGTGCCTAACCTACATGCAAGTACATAGTACATAAAAAATAAAAATAAAAATGCACCAAGAAAATTATACCAATAGCCAAAAAACCAAAAAAAATAAAATAAAAATCAAAGGGTATATTTTTAAGAGAAAAAAAAATTAAATAAAGGTAAAATCAACTAGAAGATGGTGGATAATGACTAGAGTTAGTCCAGGACGACGATGATGCCGGAAAACTTGAGCTGCCTCCTTCATTTTGATTTCCTTGAGATTGGAAGAAATTACTCCTTTGCTGACTAGAAAACAACAGGGGATATGAAGGAGATGGAGGAGTGGTAGAGGAAGTAGTAGAAGGCATTGAGTGTGAACAATGAAGAAAAGCCAATGATGAAGCATAGAACATTTGCTCTAACAAGTTTGCAGGCTGCTGTGTATGAAAATCAGCTGAATTTTGTAGTAATTGGGAATATTCCCAATAGTCCCTAGCAATATCTGATGAGCTTTGAATATTAGGCTGATTTTGCTGCAACATTCTTGGTGATGGTGAAGGGGTAGAAATGACATTTTGCTGAGCTGATATCAGGGACTGAGAAGAAGAAGAAGAAGTTTCTAGAGGTGGCAATAGCCTAACATTTTCAGGGAAATTTAGTTTGGCTCTATTGCCTCTGAATCTAAGGGCTGCTTCATCATATGCTCTGGCTGCTGCCTCTGCTGTATCAAATGTGCCCAACCAAACTCTTGCTGCTTTGTGTGGATCCCTTATTTCTGCTGCCCATTTTCCCCATGGCCTTTGCCTAACTCCTCTATACCTTCTCCTCCTCTCTCCTGTTTCCTCACCGGATGTAGCCGATGTTGCGGCCGCGCCAGCCTAGTGGATTTTGTGATTGAATGGTGGTAGTGATAGTTGAAGCTGTGGGTGTAGAAGTACCAATACTAATAGCTTCATCTAATGCTGAAGGGAAAAAGCTATTAATTACCCAAAAAAAAATAAAGAGAAAAAGATAAAGAACTCAAATGTTACATGCATTTCTAGTAATATGTTCTTTGATCTATATTCACAATTGGAGATGCAGATATATAGTTCTTGCAAAAAATGACTTGAAATAATGTCAAGAATGTTTACGATAGTACACTGTTCACACTTTGCAAGTACATGCAAAAATATCTGCTAAAGTTACATAAAATATTTTTTAAAAAAAAAAAAAAAAAGTGGAGCATAGCTTATCTTACGAAAGTAAGCTGTTTGAAGTAAAAATAATGCATCTAGAACCAAATAGCAAAATTGGTTTAAATTCCAATGCCTATTTGATTAGTTTTCAATGATATGATTTCCAAATTAATCAAAATTTCCAAAAAAAATTAATAAAATTAAACATACCAGTTCGGAAATTTTTTTAAAAAAAGAATGAAAGAGCATGTTTCTAATTAATAAAATAATCAATAAAATCAATTTTATAAGTTTTATTCTGTATAAAGAAAAAGATTAAAGAATGTTAATATTTAACTAACCAGCCGAAGCAGAGGATGATTCTCCAGCCCTGAAATCATCAAACCCTCTGTAAACCCTCTGAAAAGGCTCCGGAAATCCAGATATGATTTCCTCCTGATCACGGCCTCTCTTCTGCCCAGCCCAAGAGCCAGAGCTAGATGAAGAATAAGCAGAAGATGGCGAATTAGCCGAAGGAAATACAGAACCACCACCTCCAAACGACATCGTAACAGAACCACTCAGATGACCAGCTGGCCTGTTAAAATACCCCGCCCACTCACCTGACCTCTGCCCGGATACCACCTGCGTTGGCGCCGTAACTATCTCCGACATATCCCCAGATTGACCGTACCCCGCAAACATCGGTGTCGTCGCCGTGGGCGTCGATAAAATACGTAGTTAGATTGCTCTTGTTGGTGGTGCTGTTGCTGAAGTTGGAATTGTTCCAATGATATTATTTGAGATGGATGGAATAACTCCGAACCGCCGCCTTCGATATTCGTCGTGGCGGTCATGCTGGCGGCGGTGGTTGCAGTGGTGGTGGCCGGAAATCTGCCATACTCAGTGGTGTCTCGTGGGTTCGCCACCTTTATCATGTACGAATATATACCCCAACTGAATTTAGCCAAGAAAATGAAAAAATAAGGCCAACCCAGATGAAATCTTGATTAATTATGAAAACCCTTTCGATCTTTTTGTCTAGAAATATTAATATCTAAAGATTTCAAATTTTCAAATTTATCCAAAGAAAAAAAAAATGATATTTCTGCCGTATAAGTCTAAAATAGAAAAAAAGAAAACCAGAAATCTGGAAACTTAGTTACTTAGCCATCTTTGGTAGGGTACACATGCATAGAAATTGAACCTGACGAACGTTTTTCCGGCAAAGAATTGAGAACTTTTGGATTTTCAAAGTGACTTGTTGAAAAGAGATATATATATACATATGGAGATGGCAAAAGCAAATTTGTGTACTGCCGTCAATAGAACAGTGATTTCATTAATTTGTGAGGTTAATAAATTAACACTTAGATTTAATTAATTTGGTGCAGAATGTGATAAATGAATGCGAAAATTATTGTAATTTTTTTGTAAGAAATAAAAATAAATTAAATCAAGAAATGAAAATTGTAAACTTACCTTTTTTGGTTTCTTTATAATTAAAAGAGGTGTGATGCCAAAGAGAACATGCAGAAGTAGCACAAAATATAGTGTCCACTATGTGATTTGTTCACACCGTTTGACCCATTTATGGCCAAGTTAGCTGAATCTTCACCACATAGGAGCACCTCAAAATTTATGTCGGTTCTTTATATTCAAACTATGTATTCAAGAGAGCAACAGACCATCTTTAAATTGAATTCCTTTATATTGATGAAATGAATTTATGATAATTAACTCTTGCTTGGTGAGAAAGCTAAAAACCACAAAAGGAAAACATAATAAGTAATTTGCTGCTTTTCACCGATATAGAATTCGTTGGAAAATTCTACTGCTCCTTTTAGGAGTCATTTTTTTATTATTATTATTTTAAATATACAGTATAGTATTATATTTTTAAAGTCAAAAGAATAATTTACTAAAAGAAATTGTAAAATTCTCTAAATTCATAAGAAACTGTGAATCAATCTATTGATTTTAAGTGTTTAGTACAAAATTTTAAAGTATACAATATTATATAATATTGTAAAGAGATGACTCTCTCAACGAAATTATAGAACTTTCCCAATTTATATTGTGGTTCTTCATGTTGGGTTTAATCTGGTGGATAGAAGAATTAAATTTCAGTAGTAGTAATAGCATTACATGTCATTTTGGGAATAAAAAATAAATCAAATAAAATTTAATTATAACTTTTTTAAAGAGTTGAAATTCAAGGACAGTGTGTCTAAAAAATAAGGGTAGAAAATTATAGGTATAGAAATATTAATTAGATAATTTGTGAGATTACAATTAATTATATTTCTATATCCTATTAAATTTTAACTAGGCTTTCTTGATTTTACTAATTTTTACAGATATATGTTTGAAGAAGATGGTGTAATTGATATTTGACTAAAGTTCGTGTGTAAAAGTATTGATGGTTGTAACTTGCAAAGCCAAAAAAACAGAGGATAAACTTGGCTTCTTAGATCAAATGTTTACTTAATATTGTGCATAACTCTTTCAATTTGATTTTTTCGACCAAAGACTAGTATCGAACGAAAAGTCCACCCTTAGATTTTTTTTATTCATCAACGTATTTAAATTCAAATGATTGACTCGTTAAATTGGATGTACCACTTGCAGTTCAGGAATTCTTTTATCAATTAAACAAATTGAAAAAAACGACTGTCAATATATATTAAGATCATTTATTGAGTTACATTGAAAATATGGACAATGAGACAAATCACTTGCACACCCAATTGGTATTTTTAAAAATCTCATTTGGCCAACGAATATACTTGTTAGTATTAGCTTGGACACAAATAGCAAAATAATAATAATAATAAAATAAATAATAAATAAATAAATAAATCAATCAATCAATAAATAAAAAGTTGTTATATGTCCAATTTTTCTATATTCTCGACCTAATAATGCCAATTGAAATCTTATTTGTGGGAAAATTGTATCCTTGTATGTAATTAACATAATTCTCATTCAAATGCATTACATGCACTACTTATGCATGATGGTCTTGATTGGCTTAACCATTGCACATAGATTACACAGTCGGATAATTACACAGATTTACTATATCTGTATAGACCACAACATATTATTAGAAGTTGGGTAGCTAAATTCAAGATAGATAACGTATTTGTCAATAATGATAACTTTGAAGAATTCAATTAATGACCATTTAAGTAGAGACAAATGTTGACAATTAACATAGTACATTTTGAGAATATCTAAAAATCTGTGTGGTGTACAATGTTTTTGCTCAAATAATCCTTTTGAATTACTTGTTTGTACCGATTAGAAGAGATAATGCCATGACTCAAATGGCTACAAGAACACATCTTGGATAAGAACGTTATGTAAGCAAGTGAAGAAACTTATTATTAAGATAATAAACCTGAATTGGTTTTGCCTAAAAAAATAAAATAAATAAATAAAAAGAATACTTTAATTGGTTTGTCATATGGAACTTCATACTTGGAAGAAAAAAAAGACTATTAAGTTATAAATAACTTAATCTATCGGAAAGGCTCCCTGAATTTGACTATTTAATGGAAAATTTGGAACAGTTCGTACATACTGATCAATTTGATTCAATTATTTAATTCTAACGGTTCAAATTTTGCGTCACGAATTTTAAGATAACAAGAGGGTCAATGCATCCGACGTTTGACCGACCACAAATAATGAGAATTTTTATGTTAGCAAAGAATAATTATTGAGTATATTTAATAATTATTTTTTAACCCTCCTTATAAGAGTTTGTATTTAAAGTGAGAATTTATATTTTTTAAATTAAAAAGTCATTGTCTACGCTAAATGAAAAAATTTTATTAATTGAGAAAAAAGTATTAATATATTTAATAGTTATTTTTTATCAAAATAAAAAAATTTAGGCAAATAAATTGTAGCAGAATGAATTAAAGAATTAAGATTACTTCTATTGATCTTTCTTCAGGATACAACAAAATTGAATAGTATTTATTTTCTGCTACTTTCTTCGCATCATCATATTACTTCTAAATGCCCATTTTTTGTTTTTTAGAATTACACAGTCAAAACACGGCTCCTTGGCAACAACTGGATTTTAAAAATAAAACCATCCGTATAATTAAATGCTATAGTTAAAGGTATACGACTCCGCCTCAACACCCAAAATAAAGTAAATAAAGCAACAATAAAGCAAGACAATATCCATTGTTTACTTTTCTTATATAAAAAAAAAAAATCTTTCTTGGAAGAATAAAAGATAAAAGGAGACATCACTTATCAAAATTATACAAATTAATGTTTTTTTTTAAATTTTAAATATTTTATCAAATTCCTTTCTTTCGTATATAGATAACTTTGATAATATTTCACCCTAAAAGCACTTACTTACAAGATATCTTAATTTGTAAAATTTGTCCTAAATTTATTAAAATTTTGTAATTCAAAAAGTTAAGGCAAAGAGACATGTAGATCCAATTTTTGACCCTACTTGTATATTTTGTAATTCCTGACCACATCGATCAATCTAGTTCCACTTTAACTGAATTCAGTTCAATTGAGTCATATTTTTATTTATTTTTATTTGATTCGGTGTAATTTGTCTTTCATCATTCAAAATAAAGAGGTGAGGATGAGGATTGATATGAAATAGTGTAGTAGTATTATTTTTGGCTTCTATTAATAGTAAAAAGATAATAATCCAATTCTAAAAGGTGAAACGATAAGGACGAGATTTGGTAGCTAAGTATCAATGAAGACTCAAGTCAACTGGTTTAGAGTCACAGGTGGACTTGATTAGGCAAACCGAAGCTATCTAGTAGGTGGGTGTTCAAGAATCATGTAGACTAGGACCAGGTAGGCCAAAATATTTCAGTGGGCATCTTTCCTTCTTGACCACTCACTAATGTTGATTTTGAACAAGTTTTACAGTCTCCTCTAAATATTTCAGTGGGCATCTTCCTTTCTTACTGTGTACTGCCATTAGATTTTCAAGAATTCATTTTTAAAATATAAAATATTATATTTTATAAATGTTTAAAATATAAGGAATGATTTTTTTTTATTAAGACAATAGAATTTTTCTAGATTTCATCATTATTTTTATTTTTTCCAATTTCTATAATTAGAGTGGAACTACTTATCGAAAATGAAAAAAAAAAAAAAAATCGAAAATACTTACAAGAACAATTGGGGTGTTACGGGTCTAATCACCTATTTTGTAAATTGAGATTGTTTGGCAAGCCTCAATTTTAATGTTTATCGTGCATAACCTACTTGTAAGAAAATAAATAACTAATAATCGTAATAGAATTTAACATTTTTACTTTTTATTACGGATTAATTTGATTAATTTATACTTAGTATAAAAAAATATAAAGATTATATTTTAAAATCGCAATAAAATGCCCAATATGTTTGAGACGATTTGGGAAATTACAATAATTCTAATTAATTTGGGTCAAGGGCATATGAATAAATATAAAATCATTAGGGTTCTAATATATATTACACATTAGCTTCCTAAAATTTATATCTTATTACAATTGAGCCCATAAAGTTAACTTATTTCATAAATTAACCCACAAGTATCTCATACTTGTCAAATCAATTTAATCCCGATTTAATTATCCTTAAGTGTGACCCTTTAGATTCCCAATCACAAGATTGGCTTCTACTAGAGTATCATGACCACCCAAGTGTTGAGATATTTCAAGTAGTTCGACATCACCCATCCGTGATTAGTTCTCGTGTAATTATTGTCCTTTCATCAACCTATATTCCGATTAATTCAAGAATACTGATATAATGCCGACTCTTATCGAATTAATCAAATTTACTTCTTTCCAAAATACAACTCACTTCAAATAGAATTTAAGACACTCTTAATTCTATTTCCACTTTGTGCAAAGATTTATTTCAAGAAGTGGCCATATTGGGGTATAATCTCCTATTATAAGGAATGGAGAATCTTCTATTAGTCATATCTTATGTTATAATGATTCATATTATACTCGAACTGTATAAGAGACAGGTCTAGCTACCGTATGTGCAGCTCATTGAAAATAACGACTAATAGAGTCAAAGTATAATAATCCACAATCAAGATAAACTCATGACTTCCAATCAAAGGATTATTACACTACTATCACAAAAAGATTAACTCACTGGCAAATAATAATCCGTATGGAATACTCTTAACTGGTCAATCCGATACACTTATTCTCAATAAAATCCACATATTCTTATACTTATGTCCTAATCTACTGGTGTTATAAACTACTATTAGAGATACATACTAATGAAATATAATTACATCATAACTATTTATGATTTCACATATATATATTTTATTCAAAAAATGTCATATTACAAAATATACATTAATATAAAAGTGTATTTATCCCTAAAATAAATTGATTTTAGGGCATACACTAACACTACTTACTGAAGTAATCCATTTACATGAAAGGTTTGTATACAGTAAAATAGAAAATATTTAGATAAACTTAATTTTGAACCTCATTTGTAAATATTGTAATGAAGTAGGATTAAATTTTACAAAATTTTATTTATATCAACTAATGTTATTTATTTTTAAAATTTAATTCACATTATAAGATATATAAACGGAATAAAAAAATCAAGTCTATCAAAGCACTTTCCTAAAAAAATTACTAAACCATGTTAAGATTATTCAACCAAACAAATCTATCGAAGTCCAAATTTGCTTTGTAAAAGTGTCTGAAAATTAATAAGTCATAAATATGTAAATTCCTAATTTTTTCTTGTGTTTGACTTGCTATATGTAGAGACATTGTAGAAGTCGATGTAGTATAGATTTATGGATATGTAAATCCTCTTCCTATTTCAGTGGGCATCTTCCTTTCTTACCGGTCACTAACATTAGATTTTTCAACGTTTTACAGTCTCGTTAATTATATTATATTAATTTTTAAAATATAAAATATTATATTTTATAAATGTTTAAAGCATATCGAGATAATTATTTATTAATATAATTTTCCTAGGTTTCATCATCATTTTTATGATTTTTAACAATTTCTAAAATTAGAATGGAACTACTTATAAATATAGAAAATGAAAAAAAAAAGAGTATCGAATTAGTTTAATACTTGCAAGAACAAATAGGGTATTACGGGTCTGATCACCTATTTTATAAATTGAGCTTCACCTGGCAAGCCTCAATTTTTAATTTGGGATATTTTAGAAACCTCTTCCGAGATTTAAACTAATTTCACTTAATACCTTTAAATTTTAAAAAAAATATCACTTAGCTCCTCTACTTTAAACTTTTTGTAACATTGTCGTCCATTCTTTTAAAAATGGAGAGAGATTATGTTCCTTACAATTTTACCGCTAGTTTAAACCTTATATTAATTAAAATGGTTGGAAGAAAAGGAAAAAAGGTGTAAAATAATTATTAACAAATAACAATGATTTATAACTTTTCATATCATTCACCAATTAATGTCAAAAAAAATATTTTAATTATTTTTTATTTTACAAGTTAGTGATTCCAAAATAAAATACCAATAAGAATATTTATTATTATTATATATTATGTATCTTACGTATTCTAAAGTTTTGTTCAAAATGACACATACAAGCACATTAGTGCGTTCCTAATTATTAGTAAATAAGTTGACTAAAAACTTCATCAAAAAATTCATTTAACTTTTTAAGAATTTGTGATTTCCTAAACAAATACGAATCATATTTGTTTTTAATAATTTATGGTAATTTTTTTACGCGTTCAAATTTTTATTCAAATTGACACACAAGCACATTACATAACCATACCTTATTAATTTTTTTAAAAAAATACATTTTTCAATTTCAAGCTTTGATTTACAAACAAAGTAGTACTATAATTATATTTATTTATATCATATGACGTGTTTTATGTATTCAAAACTTTTATTCAAATCGATGCCCAAAAACGCATTAATATGCGCAATATTTTCATAAATTTATTAGCCAAAAAACTTATCGAGAGAATACATTTTTTTTATTTACAAGTTTGTGATTCCCTGAACAAAATACCTAATTATGTGTTAATCAAATTAATGCATGCACATATTTTTGTAAATAAGTTGATAAAAAACTATTAAAAACTAAAAGGTTGTCAAGTAAAAATTATTAAAAACCTCAGAAGTGGTTTTTGAAACTATCTTTTCGTTATATGGCTAAAGTATCCAAGGTATTACCGTCATTTCACGCATTTTAGTACAATAGAAGGACCCATTGACAAAAAAAAAAGAGATAAGTAATATTTTTAAAAGTTCAAAAATACTAAATAACATTAACATAAACCTACCTTAGAGAAGGTTCATGAAATTATCCCTTTTAATTTTTATCGGGCATGACCTACTTACTGAAGTAACCCCTTTACATGAAAGGATTTTATATGGTAAAATTACTATACCATGTTAGATTATTCAACCACAGTCATCTATCGAAGTCCATATTTCTTTTGTAAAAGTGTCCGAAAATTAATAAGACTCATAAATATGTAAATTCCTAATTCTTTCTTGTGATTGACTTGCTACATAGAGTAGAGACATTGTAGAAGTCGATATAGATTTATAGATATGGAAATCCTATTTTTGGTGTGTATTTTTCTCTTCTTGAGGTCAATATTGAATTGTAATATGTGAACCTTTTTAAAATTTAAACAAACAAACAAATCAAGTTGTATTCCCATTAAATAGGATCTATTACATGAATCTTACTATGCTATTATATTCTATTATGGACCATATCGTCCTTAATTCTTAAATGTGTTATATTTTTTTTACAAGTTACTTACCAAATCTTTTTCTATCTTTCCTGACTCCTCTTATGTTAACTACTCTTTCTAAATTCTACCCGCTTTACAGGCACTTCTATTTGCCATCTTAACACAAGACCTAACCACCTTAAGTGTGTTTCTCTCATCTTCTCATCGGTAGGTGCTACTCCAATCTTATCACAAATATATTCATTGCGTATCTTATCTATCCTAGTATACCACATATCTATCTTAACATTCGTAATTTTACAGCTTTGAATCTTTTATAAAAAAAAAAATAAAAAAAAAATCTTTGTGCACCATCCCTTAATGATTTGATCTTATAACTAATAAATTATAAGAGAATCGTATTATCACCTAACATTAACCTTATTTTTCTTCTTGCATAGTTGCATCAACTCAAGTTCCGACAGCTTTTTAGAACCTAACCCAACAACTAAAGATGGACAAAAAATGCTCTTAAAGAAACAAAAGAGATGGACCGGCAAAAGATGAGAAACCTATATATGTTTGACAATTGACATGCTATTCGAAGTCTTATAAGTCGCTTAATATGCAATAGAGGGGCTCCCATGTTTACAGTTAAACTTAAAAATTAAAAAGAGAAAAGACAAAGGTCCATAAATACTAAAATCATATTTCCGACTATAATTTAGTTCGCTCAAAATTTACAATCAGATTTTATGTTTGTTTTAATTTGTCAATAATTTAGGCCATAGAAAAATATTTTGTACTCAAAAGTATGGCTATGCGATTTATGAACTAAAATGATTATATATTGTTCATTTTGTCCTTATATTTAAACCGGGCATATCTAGCATGACATCCTTTTCGTACAAGAATTCTATGGCCGTAAAATAATTAAAAATTCTAGCATGCTAGATTAAATACTTTTTACGTGACAATATAATTGAAAAGGGTGAAAAGGATGGAACATGCTTTGCAAACTCATACATCATATATAAATTTTAATGAATGATGCAACTTTCTTGTCGATCCAGCACATCCATGTTGAATTAATTCCATATTAAAAGTAATTAAGGAACTTTTCCTAAAGTAAGCTGCCTGGCTGTTACTTTGATTATCTCCTAAATATTCTTTGAATAATACACTTTACATCATCAAAACATGCCGATCTTGCTACGAATCGATGCACTCTTTTAGTCTTCTAGAAGGCTGCTGTCTTTTGAAGATTGTGGTTTTTCTTGTTAATTTGTGGGTTCTACTTATTTGGCTTTGGTATTCTGCCCTATTTGAGGAAGGTTAGTTCATAAGTTAAGGGCACAAGAGTGCAAGGTCCAAGGTTTGTGATAATTTATTGTAAGTCGTTGAAATATAAGTCGGTGATTTATTTTGATTTTAAGAAGAAATAACTTATTTTTCTTCTAAACTTTTTCCTTACCAAAAAAAATGCAACAGTTGTATAAAGGTGTTATTTGACGGCGAATTTCGAACCCATTAAGGGATTATTTTTTGGTAGAATTATCTTAAGTTATGCCTGGTGTTAAAACTACACTCTAAAATTATTAGATTTTTTTTTTTCTTTTTCGAAAGAGATCAACAGTGACTTTGTTGATCGAACTCATGACCCAAGTCATAAGAAAAGCATAGTCTATTTTATTATTAAAACTATACTTTATTGTCAATTATTATGTAATTTATTGTGAAATGGAATAAGTAAATAGAAGTCGTATGATATTTGTCACTCCCAAACATTCCACGTAAAGTTTTTGTATTATTGAAAGAATTTCCAAGATGTTTAAAGACGGGAATTTAAATTTCATGTCGTTTCCTTTTTAACTCATTTTGTCATCGCACATGTGATTTCCGAGATTTGTAAAGCAGGGAATTTGAATTTTTATGGTGTTGAAATGTTCTTGTGTTACTGAAGGAAATTTCTGAGATTTTCTGGAGAGAAATCGATTTTTTTTTTTGGTTTTGTTGACTAATTTGTCATCCCACATGTGAAAATGGGTTGCAAAATTTTTATCCAAGATTAAATAAGATGTTTCAATTATGTCGACTGGAATGTTACTGCCATTTTGAGAGACAAATTATTAGAATTAAAACTTGGGGCACATGAAATTGATTAATTTAGTGATAAAAGTAGAATGAGTCCAATTTCTAAGCAGAGAGCATGGGCAGCTGTTTGATGTTCAACATAGATGTGCTTGAGGACAGAGAACCATGTGAATCATTAAGTTTACAACTAACTTATGGAAAATAAAATTTGGGAAATTTATATGGTATTCAACCTAGATGTGCTCAAGAAAAAAATTATGTGTGATTTCACCTTTTCCACCTTAAGCTAGAGTGACACAAATTCATAATTTCCTTAGATCATGAAGTACTTAAAATTAAATTTGGTCTTTTTTTTTTTTTCTTTTTTTGCATTAATAAATGGAATGTTTATCTAAAAAATATGCGAAAGAACGAATTTGAAACTTAACAATATTGTACCTAATTGTGAAGAATTACCTTTAAGAACTTACAGTTAGTGGGAATCTATGACCGCAGTTGATTTAAGTAGGATTTCATAAAATTTAATACTAACCACAAGATCAACAGGTAAAACTAAAGATCGAATTTATTTAAATATTTTTCATAGTTAATAATGGAGAAAAGAAAAATGCGACTTGTCATTGTTTGGAGGGCATATACACGTGTACTTGGTATTATTTTGTATGACAGAATATTCTACATTGTCAACCCCAAATAAATATAATTGTTAAAGACAAAGAAAATTGGGATTTTGCTTTTGCTTTGGGTAGAAATTATTGTTTTGGAGATTTGGAGAAGACACATATTGTTAAGTCTTCAAATACCGAATAATGAAAGGAAAGGAAAGGAAAACATCAAAAGAAACACCTCAATTGATGGGACCAAATTTATAACGACAGTATTAAAATAAACATTGTCATAATCAGATTATGGTATAGACTTGGGATAAAGAATTTTTGTATATTTAGCAGGTGAGTACAATTTATGTACTAGTCTGCAGACGTAATAACGTTATATATTTCCTTTTTATACACCACCAAAGTAACAAATTATTTGTACCAATAAAATTTAAACAAATTTAATATGTATATATATAAACTTGCCAATATAAATAACATTAGTATTTTACCCGAACCGACCGTGTACAAAAGAATATTTATTCTATATATATATATATATATATATATATATATATATATATATATAATTAACCCAAAAAAAAGAAAAATTAGGAACAGACGTTGCGACCTTAGATCAATGAAAACATATTAAGACTTGCAAATTGCAATTCATGGAAAGCAACATTTGATGGACATACAAACCTTCAACTAGTTGACCTAGTCTTCTTATGGAATCCAATTTATATCCATTCGTGAGAGTAAACTCTTCTTTGACCACGGTTGATTTAATGTGCTTCAATTGGGCAATTTGTTTACCTTAAGTTGAGTTTGGGAGTTTAGGAAGAAAGACAAAAGAAGGAAAAGTTTTTAATGAGGGACGAGAAGGAACTGAAGTCTTTTTCAAGTTGTTTGGGAGTTTTAGAAAAAAAAAATCATTAATGTTAATATTTCACTAAAATACACCTTCTTTTGTTATTTAGTATTATATTTGAAGGACAAATATGATATTTCATAATTAATTGTAAAGTAATTAAACTTTTCCTTCCATTTCGTTTCACTTATGGAAGGAAAGTTTTTTTAAAATTTCATCCATCTATTTCCCTCATTTTCCCTTCTTTTCCCTCCAATTAAAACTTCCAAACAACCTAAAAAGTGCAACTTTCCCTCCTTTTCTCTTCTAAAAGACATTGCATAAAATGCAAACTCACCCTTAATGGCTCTGCTGGATCTTCCTTCCTCCTGTTTTGTTTTATACTAGGATTAATTTCACTTTACCTTCATAAAATTCAGAGTCATTATCATTTTAGTTCCTAATATTATCTTTTAGACACTCAAATTCCTGGAATAACAGTCAAAGCTGATAATGTTAGATTTTTTTACCTAAAATGACATTTCTACGCACTTTTCATGACACCTAAAATATTTTACTTTATTTCCATAAATAGAGAATGATGAAATTTAACATGGTAACGAATGATAAAAAATTATTGAATTATGTCAACAAAATAGGAGAGAGGGAAAAAAATGAATCAAGTAAAAATGAAAATTAAAAAAGAAAAGAAAAGAGGTGATAAGGTTATTTTTGTCAAAAGAAGAATGAATGTTGAGTGAATTTAACGGAAGGATTTAAGTGCTTAAAAAATAATAGTGGAGACTAAAATAATAATGACATTAAACGTTAAGGGGATAAAGTAAAATTTCATTATACATACTATAATGTGGTTTTTGCTCTAATTATTATGTTTAGTTAAACTAAGGAAATGTTTGGTTCACATTTATGAAATAGAATTAGAATGTGAATCATAAATTTTATTATTGGTATGTATTTGTATTATTCTTTTTTTTTTATTTGAAATTATATGGATTTGACTATATTAATGAACTAATACTTTTAAACCCAAATCATAAGTTTCTCATGGTATAGCCAAACAACACGTACAGGTGTCATTAAATTTAATATCCATTCTTGTTCCTCCAACCTATAAATCAACCACCCTCATACAATTATGACAATTTTAAGGTGCAAAGTATTCAAATAGAAGTTAAGAGTACAAGATAAGAATCAATGAAAACATAAAGGGTGCAAAGTGAAATTAGCCCTTTACACTTTTCTTTTGTTCAATTCCCGCCCTAATATTAATCTTAGGTTGCATTGGGAGAGAGTGATTTGGGTGGATTCTATAAATTATTCAAATAAGTTAAAGAATTTTTAGCAGTTAAAAATTTGAAATCCGCTAGTAAGTAAATAAAATTTTAATAATCAAAATGAGTAAAATTTTAAATTTATCTAAATTTTATATCATTTTAATTTTTTTTACAATTCAAATATTACCCACCCAAACACAACCAACCTTATTCATACCATTATATAGTTCCCATTTGCTTGCAAGTGCTCACACGAACCAAGTCCATCAATTCATCTACTCGTACTCCTAATCAACATGAATTTCCAACATCATATTCATTTGGACTTTACATTTCAAAAATCCACCCATGGACTGGAAAGGCACTTGAAAGCAATGAGTAATTTAACTGTAATGCCATAGCATGCTTCGCCGTTTTTTATTTGTGAACTATATTCAATGCATCCTTGATACAAAATCCAAATTTTAAAATCTAACAATATAGTTGAGTCGTCCACATCTTCTATGACTATTGACTTGAAAAAGATTACCGTAATTAATATGCAGAAAAGCACGTAAAGGAATCATTTCACGCACGATTGGATTTCCCTTATATTTCCTCGTACAGTTTACTTTTTACAGACAGGTAACTTTAAATTGTGGGGTTCAACTCAAGAAATCCTTTTCATTTTATAGTGAGAATTTCAATATTACATAAGATTAAAATTGTGGGTCTACAACCGATTTCGGCCGCATGCTTCTTTGATTTGCATTTTTCACTTGTCACCATCTCAAAGTCCTATCATTCACACTTTTAACACAAACTAGCTCAAATACATGTGAGTAAATCCACACAAGCATTCAAGTTAGTAATTATCACAAAAGGAAAAAAGAAATCAATTTAATATTTTATCTTTTATGTATAGATTAATTTGGTTTCATATGTATCACAATAGAATTAATTTAATCACTTATTTTTTTAAAAAAAAAAAATTAACCAATCTAAGCATTTAACAAAAGTTATGAACAAACTAATGGAGTAAGTCACGTGATAATCATATGATCGTTAACTTACAGTAGATATGTTGTTAACAGCCCCGTTTGTTTTGTCCGCAAGTTCTGTTACAGGCCATAGATTAATTTTTTTTTAAGAATGAGAGACTAAATTAGTGTTTGTGATAGATAAGAAATCAAATTAGTTGATATCTTAAAAATAAAAGAGCAAATTATTTTTTTTTTTCTAAATCATAAAGTATAAACGTGCACTAAAAGTTGGAAGTTGAATATCAAAAAAAGCCAAGATCAGAATCTAGCTTAACCTTGATCATGAAGTGCTGAAACCCAACTTGCCAATGGGATGTTAACAGTACCAAGTGAATTGAAACAAACAAAAAATGAGATACTGAATGATCCAAAATGATTGGATTTTTCAATATCAGCTGATATAAATTATCCCCACCCCAGAAAAAAAAAAATACAATGAAATATCTAGATATTTGTCCAATTGTCTCTTATCATTTCTTGTCAGCCTCGTGTGATACGGTTGTGGTTTTGAAGGTTATATTTCAATTTTTTGCTATTCATTTGGCTAGTATTATAAATAATTGGATAATTAAAAAGATTATAAGACTCATTTTTATTTTAATTATTTTAACAACTATTATAATTATTCTGTATTATAGAATAAACAGTCAAGATTTACTCATATTTCAATAAATTATCTTAGTGAAATGGTTTATTCAAGATCATGGCCTCCACAAATCCGAATGATAACTACAAGAGCAAATCATTTGAAAATCCTGTTAATTAAACGCGACATGCATGCTTAAGAGTAACGACAAAAAAATGGTTGCACTTTCGAAGAAGATATGCCATATATATAAAAATCATTTGGAAAATAGACATGACAGAAAGGTTTGTTAACTTAGATGTTATAGATTGGATTGCGATACTGATTTATGAAGAGATGAAAGAAATTGAATACAAAAAGGAAGAACATATTGAATTTTATTTTATCATGTTTTGTTCTTGGCAAGTATAGGAAATCACTAGATAACGGCCATAAAAAGAATGAAGTAAAACGATTTTCTATATATTGATGAGAATTGAATCCAACATCTATGGACACTCTTCGTATCTCCATCCTATTTCTTTTCTACCACTAGATAAATAATAAAAGTCTAGTTAACATTTAAAAAAAAAAATACCCCTTTCTTCACTAAATTATCATAGAAGTGTTTTACCACATAAACTATACTTAATTGCTATCTATTTAACATTCTTTGCATCTTTTGGTAGATAACTTCACACAAGTGATCTATAATTGTGCTTTGATTTTTATTTTTTAGATATTGAATTTCATTCATCATGTTTTTTAGATCAGTAGCTATAAATACTGATAAAAGACACATATAATGAAACTAGCTGTTAATTCATATATAATTAAACAACAATAGAAATATTGTCAATTCATAGATTTTTTTTTTTCCCCGGCAATGAATTTTCCTCTTATGAAGGTGATCTTGAAAATTGAGGAATGAGGCCTTGAGCCCAACTCCAGTTCATTCATCCAAATCCCAAACTGAAGTTTAAATTTCAAAGGCCCCATAACGGGATATATGTCCATGAAAACAAGTATAGAACGATCCAATTCAACATCATTTGCAAAAAAACCAAACAAGTTGTTGCAGAGGAAGTGTTCTTGACATGTTTCTTATTACTGGTCCACTTAGAACATAGTCCACCCAAAATCTTCAGGAGCCCAATGGTGAAAGTGAACAAACTAAAGGGCCTAAAATTTTTTGTTTGAACGTGCGCCTATAATACTTTTCCTCATTTCATTTATTAAATCAAATTCTCAGTGTCAATTTTTTTCGATACTAACTGAATACTATCAATAATGAACCGTCACATATATTTAAAATTGACATTGATAATATGATCTATCATTTACTCGCTGAAGTAGAATAAAGTGTCTGGACTAATTAAATAATAATTAGATTTATTGGATTGAATTGGAATTGAATTAAATAAATAATGGGAAAAGGTACAAATATCTTTGTTAAAAGAATAACTTTAACATGATTTTTTTTTCAAAAAAAAAAAAAAAAAAGGTATTATGGTATTGTTCCACAATAGGCCAATTGGAAACTTTTAAAATTTGGTAATCTAATTATTACTGAAGTGAAATGTTTGTATTGCTATAAGAAAGAGGGATACCCTCTTAATTTTTTGGAAACTTTCTTTTCTTATTAATGAAATCTATCACAATTTCATAATAAATTGGAGAAGAAAACAAACCAAAGATGGGGTGATAAACACATGCATAAATGATTAACCAGTCTAAAAGCCCAAATACAGATTTGAAAAAAGGATTCTCTCCTAAAGGTTCAAAGACAATATTGCATCTGGAAGGTCAAACTAAACAAAATTATATACCTACAGATGAAAAATGTACCTTCTAATAAAGCACCAATAGTTTTTTTTTTTTTTTTTCACAGGAAATAAGGGTAGATACCCCTATTAAGAAACAAGAAAGATATGCATGACTCAATCTACAAGTACGAATTGGGATAATAGCAGGACAACCGAGTGCCACGAAATCAATCAAAGATAAACATATAAATGTCCGAAATTAGAACAAGAAGATAAGATTATTAGAGTACGTAGCTAGAATAGAAAAGTGAGATTTTCTATCGTATTATGGGGAGGGTTCAATTCGTACCTTGTAGGGGTATAAATGAACATAAACAATTCGAATATTTTAATTTTTAATTTATTTGATTATTTAATGAATTTAAAATTTTATTTAAATTTAATTTGTTTATATTTCGAGTTGAATTGAATTCAAATCGAACTCGAATAATTTAAAATTTTTATATGTAAATTTGAAAATTTTAATTTATTGAGTCAAGTTCGAATCGAATACTAAAAATTAACTAACATTAAATTTCGTTCAAGTTTAAATTAATTATTAATAAACTAAGTTTGAACAAATTCATACCGAAGCGAATTCAATTTGAATATCGAGTTGGTTAAATTTATTTATAATCCTAACAGCTAGCAGTGTTCATAGTAGTTTGGACTTTCGATACCATAACTCTAGCATAGGCTTCCGAAATCATAATTCACCAGTTAGTTGGCATGTGAGTAGCCTAGTTTCACCCGCGTATATGAAGAATTAAACCTAAAAGAATGAGCCAAAAGAATAAATCTACTATGCTTAATTGTCAATAATTGATAAAAATCTGGTGTCGGTAATTTAATATATTTTTATGTGAGTTGGCATTAGATATTGATTTTGAGTTTAAAGTGTTCAAAATAATTTTTCATAACAGAATAATATTTCTTTGGATGAATCGCATAAATAAACGCAAACGGTATTTAATTAAAAAATGTCAACTCGCGTCCAAAATCTAATTGGATACAGTTAGATCCTTTTAATTGGACAAGTGTGTATCCAGATATCCAACTCGTCTGAACAAAATGTATTCCCTTTCTATAAAGCTATGAATAGGGAGTTCATCCAAACTGTTTTGAACAGAATTCTACTAAGCTATCTATCTATAACACTAGCTTGCAGCTAATACTAATATATGTGGAAGAGATGTATTGTGGTCATCAGCGAGTTGTTTCTCCTCCTGCCTGTGTTTTTAATATGACCACAGAGCCATTAGTTCATTAGTCAATTTCCTTCAATGGTCGACTAGTAGATGAGTTTCAAGTAAATGTACAAGAAGGTTATCCCTTATTTAGTGTTTAATCATCTTGTCTGTTAAGTGGTGTAATACAATTCACCATATTCATTTTGTGTAGCTAAGAAGCTGGTTAAATGAATGCTTTACTATATTATAATATAAAATTTTGGATTTCTTAATTAATTCTTTTGATTGTCCCTTACTAAGTATTTGTCATTCAGTTCTAGTTCATAACAAGAAGTGTACTTGTATTTTGTTTCAGTTCCTTTAATCAAGAAGAAGAAAATGTTCATGAATTTTGTTTCTTAATTTCCTTTATATGATCTCGGGTCAAACAAATTGTGTTTCATATTGGCTGTGCATACTTGCACCAAAGAATGTTCAAAATGATGCTTCCAATTATGTTGGGCCGAATTTTGATACTCTACGTTCGTGTTATTTATTTTGATTAGTTCCATGGTTCGGAATGCACCATGTCCTTGGCATTCAATTTTATGACATACATAACAACTTACACAACTCTTCCCCCAGAAAATAGTATCATCCTACACAATTATAAAATTGACTTCAATCTAGCAGGTTTTAAACAAACAAATGATAGCATCATATCTTTAGGACTTGGCTCCTCCAACTTTTAACACTAGTGCTTAAATTTCTCAAGTCGTAATTGATGAATGAAATTTAAGCCAAGTGTAATGTAGAGTTCCTATAGCTTGTGTGCCCATTTTGGCCTTTTGGCAGCACAGTTGATCAAACAACTTCCTTTCGTCTTGACAATGAACCAAAAGGCTCAAAAGTTTGGTTGTGATCGGTTATCAGATATTATATTCTATGTATATTTTTGGAGTTGATGTTGGTATAATTAAATGAAAGTCCTTTAAGATTAAGAATTACTTCTTAGTCTGGTTTTTGATAGTTTAGTTATTTAAAATATTAAGTGTTAGGTTTAGAAATATATTCCAACATAATTTAAGGGTTTCTAGTTAAACAAGTTTGGTTAGTTATAAATATGGGTTAGTATATTATTTAATTGAAAAATGTTGAGTTGAGAGTTTACAATAAGAAAATTTTAAAATAGAGATAAAAATTATTATGATGTAAATTTATGCAGGTCTCAATGTGATATTCCAATATGCATTATTTGTAACTCTTGCACTTTTTTTTACATACTTTTATGTGTGTCAAACAAATTTATCTTTCGCTACGTATTTTTTATTACTAACTAACAATTGATGATGATGCTAACTTGAACTAGTTAGTTTCATGTTTTGCTATGTTTGGTAATGTCTTATTTTTTCCCGAATTCCCAGAACTGTGAGTAGCATTTTTTAACTTCAAAGACCATCCAAAACTTAAGCAAGATGCATGGCCTATCTACTCTTTAAATAGTATGGGATCACACTCAGTTCTTATTTTAAGGGAAAATTACCAATTTAGACCTTCAATTATTTTACTTTAGTCAATATAATTTATCAATTATTTATTAATTTTAGCTAATACAGTCCTTAAACTTTATATTTTTTTTCAGCCAATTTCATCCTTTTGTAGTGGCATCACCCAATGAAGTTTTTTTTTCAAGTCACTATAGAGGCATTTTAGGGATTTTCATCTTTGTTTTTAGGGATAAATTTATATCCATAAAGAACAATTAACTAGAAAAGACAAGTAGCTATGGGTACTTCTTCCTCTAGCCTTTGTCCTGGGGAAGGACTTGATCATGCAAATTGCTCACCTCCATTTCCTCTTCTTCTCTTTCAACCTCCAAACCTATCTCTACTCTCCTTCTTGTTCCATCTTTTAAGTATAAACTTATCCCTGCCTTAGCCAATTGTCCGTCACTTTTGGAATTTGATTTTTAGGCTCCTGTTCCTGATCTTGAGGGACAATCTGCCATTTCTGATGAAGATCTGACCCAAATTAGAAAACCGTGGAGACTTGCCTTAATTGTCAAAGCCTTTGGACATAATTTTGAGCTTCAATATTTTGAGAAAAATCAATGCAATATTTGAAATCTGGAAACTTAAGTGTATATGGATGTGCTTGATTTGGGCAAAGGTTTCTTCATCACAAGGTTTGAAAATGAAGCTGAATTTTCCAGAAGTCTAACAGGATGACTTTAGTTCCTCAATAGCTATTTGTTCACTATTAGGCTATGGGAGCCAGATTTTGTTCCGGGTAAGGTTTGTGGATTTCGCTGCCGTATACGTTAGAATCCCTAAACTCCCAATCGAATATTATGATACTCTTATCTTGATGAAAGTGGGTTTGCAATTAGGAAAATTGCTTAAGGTTGATTCTGGAACAACCAACAGTGAGGGAGGTCATTTTGCTCGTCTGTATGTTTAGATTGATATTGATAAACCCTTTAAATGGACTGCTAGTTTTGGGTTCTTTGAACTGTCTCTCGTAATGAAGGAATTTTCTTCTGTTTCAAATGTAATTGTATGGATCACATCATGAAGAAATGGGCTTTTAATCTCTCATTGTTTCTTTGCAGATGATAGTTATTTTATTCAGTAGTTGTCCAATAAGTCCATTGGAATAGTCAGACAGGTCCTTGAAGAATTCAGCCTAATATCATGCCTTTCAGTTAATAAGCAAAAATATTTTATCTGCTTTTCTTCTAATACTGAGAAAGATTTGAGGACAGCAAATGAAGATGAGTTAGGAATTGCTTCTTTCGAGGATATTGGAAAGTATATGGGGGTTCCTATTTCTATCAAGAGACTATTAAAAATGGACTACTCCTTTATCCTGGACAAGGTTAAGAACAAACTCTTTGGCTAGAAAGCAAACTCACTTTCCTTTGCAAGAAAGAAAGAAGTCATTCAACAAGTGGCTTTTGCTATTCTTGCATATTATGGAAGTTGTGTCCCTTTTCCTAGAGATTTATGTGAGGAGTTCGATAGATCCAGAGAAATTTTCTCAAAGGGGATTTTGATGATAAGAAAAAGCTACACATGATTAACTGAAATACAATTTTCTCTCATAAGATTGTGGAGAATAATATAGGGTTGAGAAAAATAGCTGACTTAAACTTTGTGGAATGGCTAGTATTTGTTGGAGAATAGTAACTAATCCCAAGCAACTATGGAGCAAAGTTCTTCAGAATTCTTGTGTGGATAAAAAAGTTTCTATACTGTCTAACTCCTTAGCCTTAAAAAGGAATCATAAATAAGCCAATTCTAGTTGCTTAAAATTAGATGCTCACCTTTTTAATCTTGGGACCAGCTGAGTAGTAGGGGATGATAACACTATTAGATTGTGGTTTGATAATTGGTTAGGGGTTAGACCTCTGAGAAGTTTAATTTTAGGCCCCTTAGTTATAATAAGAAGAAGTTAACGGTAAAAGATATCTTTGATCCCCAAAGAGGTTGGGACTTAAGTCCTATATCTTTCTACCTATCTTAGAAAATTGTTTACTTGATTAAAAGTATTCCTATGCAGAGCATTACCCTCCATGAGACTTTTTTAGATGGCAGGCCCCTCCTAATGGATGTTTTTCTGCTAAGTCTTGCTTGGAAACACCTGGTGTTCCATAGGCTACTAACTTGGAGATAGGAAATTAGAGTTGGATTTGGAGGGAAAAAATTTTCTCTTGAATCAGGCACTTTCTTTGGTAGGTGTGGCATCATAAACTTCCAACTAAGAATAACTTGACTAAGAGGATCATCTTATAGGACTCTAATTGTTTGATTTGTGGAAAGAACATGAAGAATGTGGAACATTAACTGTACTTTTGTAATATAGCTAAAAGATTTGGGCTAATCTTAATCTCTCTACTGAGTTAGCTAGGAAGGGAGTTAGCAGACAAGGTTGATGATTGGATTAGAAAAGGATCCTTGTGCTTTAAAATTTTACCTTTTTATTCCAATCCTTGGGGACTATCTTCTTTTGTGCTTGTTGGAGCTTTTGGATTAATAGAAATATTGTTATTTGTAGAACATTTCTCCTTACACTAAAACCTTAGCCTTAGCAATTGATTTCTCCTTTTTAGGACCAAATCAAAACCTTGTTCTACTGACTTTTTGTTTGTCTAATTCCTTGAGTAATGGTATGGAAGTTTTGGTCAGGTGATACCCTCCTAAGAATGGATTTTGGAAACTGAATGCAAATGGTGCTGCTAAGGGTAATCAAGGGACAGTAGGGACTAGTTGCATAATTAGAGATCATGAAGGCAAGTGGCTTGCAGGCAGCTCTAGGAAGATATATATAGGTTCAAACATCCTAGCTATACTTTAGGCATTGAAGGATAGGTTGTAACTTGCATGTGATCTTAAATTATACAGCTTGGAGATAAAATCAGATGCTAAAGTAGTAATTGAACTAGTTACAACAACTAAGTCCTTAAATCATGTTTATTCACATCTGGTCAATGAATGCAAGGGGTTGATAAGGTAATTGAAGGAAGTCAGCATCAAACATATCTTGTGTGAGACAAATCAATGTTCTGATTCATTAGCAAAGCATGTAGTGAACCAAGGCCAAGACTTTGCTGTCTTTGGTTTAGCTTCCACCTTTTTGTGTAAACCCTGAACACACTAGTGGGGTAGGATAGTAGAGGAATTTTTGTCCTTCATTATTTTAAATCATAACGAATCTATTTTTGGTTTTTAATGCAAGTTTTTTTTCTTACCTCCCCTCCCCCCCCTAAAAAAAAAAAGAATCAGCCCCATAAGCATATTAGTAAGGCAATAAAGATCAATTTTTCATTTTCTTCTAAATTCAAGAAAATTGCCCCAAATAAATCAAAATTTGAATCAATATATTTCAGCTCCAAGAAAATTACAAAACAGAGCATTCCCTAATATTTACTCCATTTATCTTTAACTCCATCATATATTTTTTATGCAAACTAACTCCATCAAATTATCTCAAGAACTTAGATGACAAATCAAGAAAATTGAGTTCAAGTGGCTTGCCTTAAAAAATTATAGCTGGTAATGGCACGCCCTTCTCCTCCACCTTAGTCGTAGAGCTACAATACCACTTTCCTTCCACCACCACTTTTTCTTCTAAAATCACTTCCAAACAAATGTTCTTTCTAATGATCCTTCCAAATTTCCAACCACAAGTAAATTATTCTTTTTTCTTTTAATAATTCTTCTTCACCTTGTAAAAGGGTCATTACAAAAAAAATATTGCAAAAGCATTTTGCAAACCTCTTAAGTTTCTCCACAATATAGATGGAATTGGGCTTTGAGCATAGGGTTTCATATAATTTTACAATTAAATTTTGGAAAATAGTTAAAACTTGTGCAATTCATTAGAGTAATTATCACGCTTTGTTAATTTCTTTTTTGATTTCAGTGTCTTCCAAGGTTTGGTGTTGAATTTGTGCAACAGTGATGCCTGGTTTCTTCTGGAACACAACAAAAGTTGAAACTACACAGTTTTATTTGAACTAAACAAGCAAGCTTTTTTATTAGTAATGTTTTCTTTACTCTACCATTAAAATTTTAATATACGACTATATTTCTATTGTCTAATTATTTGGTTGTATTTGATTGATGAATGGCTTCAAAATCTTTCAAATGCAAAGTTTTAATTTTTTGGTCCTCTCTTATTTTTTCTAAATTTTAGATGATTAGTTTTTTTTATTGGAAACATTGTGACAGCCTTAAAAAAATAAATTTTGGTGAAAATATTGGGATTGAGTTGTAATTTAGTTAAGAAATTATTTTTTTATATACATTAATTTAATTTATATAAAAATATTTTACAAATGACCGGTAAAAGAAAGCGAGGAGCCAATTTAAGTATTCAAACTTTTATTCTATATTCGTGGAACTTAATCCGTTTTAACAATTTATGAGCTAACCTAGTTGTGATGCTTTATAGCTACTCGAAAACGAGATGCATCCCCTCCATTTGTCTACTCTATTTTTGAATCAAACAACTTCAAGCAGTTTTTGTTGAATTACTTTAAGGTATTGAAAGTGATTGCTTTGTTTCCTACACAATCTATGGTCATACCTTGTTGGTCCACTGGATTTAACAATTTGCTTATATTTACTCTAATTGCTATTTTTTTTTGGTAGTCCTATGTTTTGGCACTTTTATCATATCTAAGGTAACTTATTTTTTAAATTATTTTTTTATACCTCAATTCTTATTAAATCAAAACGATATTACATATAATACTTAAAAATATATCTAAAATGTACTTAGATGGACAATGACCAATAACGGAATGACATCCAAATGATGCAATTTGTAAAACACTTGTTGATTGGAAACATGGGGACTTTGGAATCCCAATGCCCTATTACAGCAAAATTATAACTCTCTCGCCCAATTTTTGAACACGAAATATGGTTTCAAAGTGAACGGCGAACAACTTAAATCCAAGTACTACTGCTGCCTCTTAGACAAATGGCGATGTTTCAATCATCTTTTAGGACTGGTAAAAAGGAAATGAGGATTCATTAGGAAGGAAATCAAATGTATTTTACTACAGACCGAGAGTAGTGGGATAGCTTGTGTCAGGTATTCAAATCTGCTTGATGCACCAATTTTGATTTTTATTTGCTGACTTGTAACTTGATTTTGCACACTAATTCATATTTTTGTTAATGTGAAATAAAAGTCAAATGGACACTTCAATTCATTCAAAAATAGGTAGCGATATGATATTTATGTCATCCTTACTGACACTACAAGAAAAAATTGGCACCGGAGCTTTTGCACAATCATCCACCACTCAAGTCGACCAAGATGGTGTTGCTCCACCAAGGAATGTGTGAGTAATTAGGTCCAAGAAGGGAAACAAAAAGGCTCCAACTTAGTTGTTGACAACACCTCAACATCTCTTCGTTAGACAATGACCAAAATTATTCGCCAAAAATTTCACTTAAGAGGCCATTTTCTCCCCTCGACAGCAGCTACAAACATGAGGGCTCAAGGGCTTCAAACAAATTAGCTAAGAGTGGGAAGATCTAATTTGAAGGGATAAGTAACTTTAATAGGCTGGTTGAAATCCAAATTAAAAAGAAAGAGGAAAAGGTCAATTTAGCCACGTCTATGAATCTTGCAAAAGTGGCCATAAAAGGACTACATGTGCCTGAACAAAATTGGAGATGAGCCTGATGGAAAAAACTTTAACAACAATATCTTCTTAATGATACATTCAGGGCATTATTCTTGATGTTTGATTTGTCTGAGAAGTTTTGGTAGGTTGAAAGGATAAGGAAGAAGAGGTATGGTAGTAGATAGTGTAGCTGGGCCATAGTAGTTACCTATAGTAGTTATCCAACTTTTTTGGCTATGGCCATTTCTTGTTGTTGATTGTTGAAACACTTGTTGACGTAGGGTCATGGTGTTATGTATTATGTTAGGATGTTACACTGTGTTCATAACTTTTAATGACGCTTTTTTCAACCAATATGCCATTTATATAATTGAATTCGGCTTGAGGTTAATTACTTATTATTGGTGTCAGTTGTTAATTTAACTCTTTGCTGGTTATGGGTAGTTTGGAGGCTTTACTCCGTGTTTTGTTTTGAAACTAGTTGTTCTTGTTTAGTGGTTCAACTTTTTTGGCAGCATTTAACCGTCATCGAATCACCAATCATTGGTTTGGATATCCATTTGTTTAGATATCAAAAATCCCCCTCTATTCTACCCAATGTTCAGCTGATTATGTTTGGATTGACATACAAGGATCAAACATCCAAACTTTCTTTAGACTATTTAAAAACATTTATTCCAATATTTAAATTTCATACTTGTTTAATGTTAGGTTACAATTGTATGTGTAAATTTTTTTCTAAAACATATTTTATCATTTCTTCCAAGTACATATGGCATGGAACTCACATTGGGATACATTTTTCTATGATATCAAAGAAGATGAATGGGATACAGTTAATTGACTCCTGATATAGGGTTCAGCCTTATTGTTTTTTTCACCCTTTCAGGAGGAATTCAATGACCGTGTTAATAGAGTTCCTTGAAAAACCTCAACATTGAGTGGTAGGTTATGGGTTTGTGAACTCATACATGGTCATTTTGCAAGGCTGATGGAGAACTGTAGAATTACAATTAATAATTTTATGCGACTTTGTGATATCCTTGTCTACCAAAATTTTGTGTCTCAAAATCCGCATAAGCATGTTACAATATAGAGGAATCTTTGGCAATGATGCTGATTTTTTTAAGTCAAAGGCATCAAATTCGTGTTTTGGCCAAGAGGTTCCAACATTCGACTGAAACAATTTGGTGCAATATCCACGAGTTCATCCAAGGACTTTGCTACTACGAAGCAACTATCATATAGTCGAGAGACCAAACTGAGGTTCACAACAAAATTCGAGGGGATTCAAGGTTCTATCCGTGGTTCGCGGTTAGAAACATTTAATAGTAAATACTTGTTTTACTCAGGCAAATGCAGCCAAGATGAAATTAGACTTGTAATGCATAGGGTGCAATGGAGCAATTGATAGAACCCACATTCTAGCACACGTACCTCTAAACCAGTAAGTTGCATGCACAAATAAACATGGCACACAGTCACATAATGTTTTGGTTGTATGTGACATGCATTTCATTTATTTTTATGCAAGTTGGGAAGGTAGTGCACACGATACTCGGGTTCTAACCGAATGTCTAACAGGCCCCAACAAATTTCCATTCCACCACAAGGTTATTTGCTTGATACTGTAAGTATTGGTATTGAAATTTTTGGATCGATTACAGTGAAACTAATATATAACTTCTTATCTTCATTGTTTGCATAAGTAAATACTATTTAGTCAACACAGCGTATAGGATGGTGCCTGATTTTCTTCCATATTTTAAAATACTAATGGCAGGTAACAACTCTAACGGTGGACGATATGGGAGTAGCCTAAAGGAATTGTTCAACAAGTGCCGCTCAGATTTGAGAAATGTTACTGAGAGGAGTTTTGCTATTCGGAATAAATGTTTTGCTTTATTAAAAGGACCTGTACCTAATTTCCTAATGACAACCCAAGTAAATGTTGTAATTGTATATTGTGCTGTTCATAATTCCCTACTTGGCTACTTGCCTAATGATGAACATTTTAAGAAGCACTGGCAACAAGACTCACAATCTAAGGGAGACGAAAGTCCAATCCGTTTCCTCCCAGTCCAACCATTTAATGCATGTTCAGCAGCTGAAATAGAGAACCAGAAGGCAATGCGCAACCATATGGCAATTGAAATGTTCAATGCATATTGAAAGAGGCATTGAAGTAATCGTAACTTGTGTGTGTTTCCTTTACTGTATGGTATTTTCTTTACATTTCGAATTCTACACTAATATTTTATTTTCCATGTAAGTTGGTAGGCACATTTTCATTGTGGTTGGGTTGTCTCGTTTTGAATTAAATACGTAATATTAGTTGTTGCAAGTTTTCTTGTGATTAGACTTAAATATAATACAAGTTGAGATTGTCGAGATGCATGTAATTTTTAACTTATTATTATTCAAAGTTTAATTTGAATATCTATTTTTAGTTCAAAAGTTGAAGAAAAAAAAATATTACAATAGAATCAGTCCCTTAAAATGGAAATTTTTGCCTTTCATTATAACCCTTAAATTTTTTTGTGTGCATGGTACTTTCGGATCTTCGAACCAAATTTGGACTTTCGAATTACTTTTCCTTCACAATATATAAAAGAAATGTGTAAAATACAAATAACCCCCTTGTAGTTAGCTAAATATGCACTTTACTCCGTTATGGTTCTTAAATGTGTATTCAACCCCCTTGTGCTTTAATTTTTCTTGCAAACTTTATGGAACCGTTAACTTTGTTAACTTTTTTAATTTTAATTTGACTCCAATACTTGTCAAAACATAAATTAGTTAGGGATATATATGACATTTCACAAATTAGTTTAGGTTTAACGGTTTTCTTCAGGTTTCTAAAAAAAAAAAAAAAAATTGAATCATAACGAGGTCAAACGCACATTTAACTAATGAAAATGGCACACTTTATATGTATACAAATAAAAGAAAAAAAAATTTAAGAAAAAAAAAAACTATTTGTTAGTGGTTGATAAGAAGTTGTGGGAAGTTAAGAGATATTAGTGGGAAGTAATTACACTATAATTAATAATTACACAAAAAATGCTCATGAGTTATATAAAGTAGTAATAACCACGACGGAGTAAAGTACATATTTGACTAATCAAGGGGTTATTTACATTTTATCATATATAAATAAGGAAACTTTGGGAATCTAAAGAATTGTTGGCTCGCTAATTTCCTCAAACCAAACAGTGGGCAGAGAGTCTGCCTCTTGTTCGGATGCTGTGTTCGACCAATTAATTTTTTGTTACACAAATACTTCTTATTCGTAGACCAACTTCCCTTTTCCCCAAATTGTCATCATAGTTTCAAAACCTTAAAACCTTTTTCTTTTGGCGCCCCACAAATTTCAGCCTAGATTTACTATTAAAATTAAAAATTGACAACAAATTTGGAAACTCTGAAGCACAAAAATCCTAATTTGAGGATTTTGCATCTTAAAATCAAAATGAAAAACCCAATTTCTTATACTCTCATCTCAAGGCTGCCATGGGAAGGAAGCATGGTTCAAGGGGATATAAAGGGGGTCGAGGCAGGAGAAGAGGCGCGCAAATGGAGGAGGTGTCTCAATTCATCGAATGACAAAGCCGCGAAAAAACACGAAAGATGGACTCAAAATTGGTATGCCCATAGATGTTCAAAAAAGTTGTAACAATACAATTAATGAATTGTATCTAGAATGGGTGACTGAGCATTTTTCATTTGGGACAATATATTGTTTGTGGATGAGAATATTTATCCTGATATGATAAAAGAATTCAATGCAAATCTTAGGCTCAAGGGAAAAGAGTAGTATATAAGTAGGGTAAATCACTATAATATTAAATTAACCAGTGTGCAGGTGAATGAGATACTGAGATATACTCTCCCAATTGATTCCGAACCTATGTATTTTTTTGATTATGTTAAGTGGCTGCAAAGAGTTAGCCTGTTAATGGGTCGGGTTTAGACCTGGACCGACCCGATTCAGACCCGTTTATTCGGGTCTGGATTTGTAGTAAATTTTGATTACTCGGATCCGATTCAGACCCGTTTAACTATTATAATAAACGGGTCGGATCTAGATCTTGATATTTCGACCCGATTAAGATCCAGATCCGATTAAAATATTTAATACTAAAACTGATAATAAAATTATTGCATATTAGTATTATTTTATATCCATATATGTACATATATGTTGTGTAAATTGCTTATGTAATTTATATTTAATGTAGAATACATGCACAAATAGTATTATGAACTCAATACTTTTTTATAATTAAAAAAAGAGAAAAATTGATAAGTTGTAATAGTTATATATAATTTTAAAAGTTATAAAAAAATATTAAGACCTGGATCCGAGTATGGATCTACTTTTGTAAACCCGTCAGAGATCCGAATCTGAATCCGAATCTGAATCCGGTTATTAATTGGATCTGAGTCTGGATATGCTAGATTCGACTTGGATCCAACCCATTTACAGACCTACAAAGAGTTATGGATTTTGTCACAATGATTTGTGTGATAGATATTTCAAGAAGAGATATGAAAAGGCAAATGATTTTGAACTTGACAAATTTGAACCACTGCACAAGATACTCTTCTACATAATATCAAATTTGTGTATTCCTACGGGAGGCCATAAAATAGAAGCTAAGCAAGATTAATTTGTTTTTGTTTTATTGCAGGGTTAATCATGTGTAGGTTGATTTTGGGCATTTGGTGTGCAATTACATGTTAACTACTTCTAAGGAGGACCAAAGATGTATGGCTTTTGGTGAATTTTTTATCATTATTTTTCGGGCAATGAACATTCCTTTCATTGGTAAAGTTGAACCCAATCCTGTCCATAACTTTTACTCAATTGGCTTGCTTAGCCATATGGGCCTTAAGTTGCACGAGGAGCGATGGATGTATAAGGAAGAGTATTATACTCTTGTTCTGCCCTACAAAATGTAAGTAGTCGGAGAAGAAGAAATGAAATGGGAAGTGCAACTGGGCATCCAATGCACGAGGGTATAGGATTGGGTAATGAAACAGGCAGCACATGGAAAGCCCGTGAACAAAAAGATACTAGTATGGAAAGCATAAGTACACGTCTTAACAACTTAGCCAACCAAACTGAGACATGGTTGCATGCAATTGAAAGGAAGATGGATCTGTTGTTGATGCTAGGGTGAACCTCCTTGAGCATGGCATGAGACTTGTGATCAATGAAACGCAGGCAACAAGCTATGGAGCTTATGAACGAGCAAAAGGAAAGCAACCAATGATCGATCCTATGGAAGACGACACCGATGAACAGAGTTAGGAAGTGGTAGTTGCAAAAAATGACTTGTTTGTGGAGAAGTTCATTATGGAAAACTAACGTGGTGTAACTATAGATCATGTTATGCTTTGTTTAGTACTAATTAATATTAGTTTATATGCAAAGTAGTTGAAATTGCTTGTTGGTAGATTTTGTAATTAATAGAATCAAAATTAGGAGCTACCACGTAAATTGTGAAACTTTTGTATGATTGATTGAAGTCTATCGACTTCTATCAATCCTTATAAATTTGAATAATTAGACATATTTTGGTGTATAAATCATTTTCTTTTGTGAAATCATGTGTTAGAAATGCAATAATATTGCTTTGATTTTAGACTTATTTAAAACCGAAATTAGTTCAACTAATATTGGTTACCGTGCAAAGGAAGATTATCGACTTAAGCTGCATTGAAGAAATAGGGAATCATGGAAGATGATTCATGTGTTTTTTTTAACAATGGTGTTTACGATTTTGAACATCTTCTGTTGTCATGTCTGTTTGCATTTGTTATGTAGTCTATAATTCTGAGCTAAATTATATTTGTAAAGGAGGTTATAGGCTTGTAGTTCCAATCAGGAACTCCATTGTTTGTACTACTTACATGTGGTGTGATTTTTTTTTTTTCAATTGCATTCATTATGGCTAAATATTTTTTGGTATTGAAAAATGGAGTGCATATTTAAAAAAAAAAAAAAAAGTCTTATATCCAAAACGTCAAAGGTTAATTCTGACTTGTCAATTAGTAACTACTTTTGTACAACTTCTTTGGTGTTAAATATTTTGGTAACAGATAATTAGTTTTGATGTACATGTTGCAAATCTGTGCAAACTTCGGAGCTTCATTCCTTGAATCCAACTACAGAAGACAACGCAACCAAACTATTACCAATAATCCAGTCAATGTGTTCGAAAGATAGGTTCGAAGTATGATTCAGTTGTTCGGTGCTCCGACATTATCTAATTTAGGCAATCAAAATAATTTGACTGTAATGTCTAATTAGTATAGTTTATAATTCTTTATTGTTAAAACAGTGAAAAGTAAATAATAGGTATTTGTTATTTGCTATCCAAACGATTATTCACCACATATTATTTCGTATCTAATAATTTAAAGGATAAAAATTATTAGATGTACACGTTTGTAAAATACTAACAACGAATTATTTTGCTATTTTCCTTTATTTAAAATTATTTTAACTTGGGAGGCTGGAGTGGTATAACATCACTTCCGCTGTCACGCGCGTTCGTGTAGGATTAGAGAGAAGAATGGCGGAGGACAAGAGAGAGTCAACGTCGGCGACTTCACCGCGTCACCAAAACGTCACCGTTCAAGAAGATCCCGATGATCCCGCCAAGCCTCATTCTCCTAATTCCCACCCAATGGTTCCTCCACTCGCAAGGTCCCAATTTTCACTCTTTCTTTCTCTCTGACACAATCTCACACTCCACTGCGAATTTTGCTGCCGTTTTTTTAAGAGAATTTTGGGAAAATGAAAGCTAATTCAAGTAATGCCCCCGGAAATTACTTCAAAAGATGTAAAAAATTGTTAATTTTGGTAGATGTCTGGTAATTAGAGTAAATTGACTTTTTTAGGGGTTTCTGGAGTGTTGGAGTAGTTTAGTAATCAAACTAAACTTCAACAAGATTTAGTGATGGTTAAACTTTTGAGCTCGGCTTCCACTCATCTCGATACTTTTAAAATTGTAAAAATTTCAAGTTACTCAAATTCGAATCAATTCGAACTCGACTTGGCTTGAACACATTTATAAGCTCGTAAAATAAATGTAGCTAGGGATGTGATGTGTGTAAAATAAAAAAGTTAGTCGAAAAGACGTGTTAAGTAATGATTACAAAATATGAAGATAATGAATAATTTGGTTGAATCCAAACAGAGCCATTACTTTTGGAATATTATTCTATATCCAAATGGTTAATCGGAATAATAGGTATTCATTATTTGCTGATCCAAATAGTTATTTCGAAATGTCACTTTGAATCCCAAGAAATATCTAATTATTTCAAAAGTTAGCATTATTTCCCACCAACCACAAAAAACTTTGACAGAATATTATTTACCAAATAATGCTTTATTATTTCCAATCCAAACGGAGCCAGGGTTTTATGATTTACTGGGATGGCCATGGAATTAGTTAATTAATGCGAGAAAATTATAATTAAGGTTCATTAAAGTGGGTTCATTCAGCGTGAAAGTTTGGATTATGTTGGGTAAATAAATATTTAACTTGATTCTTAGAATCGTGGGATTAGTGATATAAATTGTGGCAAATGTGAAAGGGAACTATTTGAGATCACCAATTTAAATTCTTGGTTTCCCTATGTATCCAAATTTTACATTAGAAATCTATAAGAGAATTAAATTAGATATTATAGGAGCACAATAATAGAAAAATTTATGCTTAATCATGGTGAAGTGCTTGCACGGATATTTTAGGTTCACTCACTAGATATGTTTTGATGCGAAGAAAGGAAAGTTTGTTTTCAATGAATTAGAAGAAATACAGAAAATAACGAATATGTTTATGTAGGAAATTTGTGAGCAATGATGATGAAGGTATGATTAATACTTTTATATTTAGTAAGGAGATATTGTTGGATGTTGAGAACTGAAAGTTCATTCTTAAGTCAAGAGAAATACAGAAAATATCCATAGGTATATGTTGGAATGAGGTTTCCTTTTTGTTTTTAAAAACTATGACCAAGTTCTTTGACTAGATTATCAGTAATGCGGTCAGTTAAGAACAATTTAATAGGTCTTCAATGCATTCTTTTAGTCATCTTATTGGAATCTTAGAAGAAAAAAGAAACCTACTGGAAAGATTGATATAGAAGGAGACACGTCAAAGACTGGCATTTTTTGTTATTTGACAACAGGTGCAACTGATCCTTGATTCTTACAACTATTCTTGATAGTTCATAGAAAAGAAATTCAGTTATATCATACTTCAATTAGCTGAAAATATATGTTACATAAAGTGCAAGATACAATGGTCGATTGTGTCTGTCGGGAAGGGAAAAATGAAAGATAAAAAGAAAATACGAATCTTTTGTACATCATTTATTCATATAATTGAATGTTTTAAAAATATTAATTCCTGGTGAGATTTTTATTGGCATAAATAATCTTCATCTCTTTGTGACATAATTGTATGGTCGTACCTCTTTGTTTTGAATTAGTAAATGCAACTATTAATTCTCAGGATAGGAATGAGAATATGACTTTTTTGACAGGGTGAGGCTGGGCACTAACATGGCTAAGCTATTAGTCATTACCGTGGATTTGTGTAATTGATGTTTGCTTTTTCTTTTTCTTCTTGGAACTACCTAAGGTATCCCCATTTTAGTGTAAATAGTGCATGCTTTGCAATGTCCCTTGACTGTCCCAACACTTCAGAAGAAAAAAGTGCTTTTGAAAAAGAATATGAGGGAGACATTAAAAAATTGTTAAAGAGTGGGGAAAAGGTGTCTTAAGAAACAAAACTCTGGAAGAAGGGTAACCCATTAATTTTAGAAGTGGGGAGACTGGATTAAGAATGGAAGAGGATGTTGAAAAAAGAACAGAAGGGGAGGGCATTAATTAAGTTTCTTTTCCTAAATCTGGTATTGCTGCAGGACTTGCATAAGAACTAGGAACTTCAAGGACCACTAGTATTGACTTTCAAGCAATTTTGTGTCTTGCATAAGGAATATCTAAATTTTAATGGGTATTATTATATTATTTCATCACAGGTTACCTTTACATTTTGACCAAGCAGCATCGGCTTGAATGTTTAGTCTTCGTGGGGGTTCTTTTAAGTTATGTCCTATACCTGAACATTATTGAATATTTCGATATATCTAGTCGCCTCAAATCATTTGCATGTTGGCATATACACATACGATACGTCTAAGCATTTGTGTGATACAGTGTTTTCTTTTTAATGTATATGCTGTAATGTCTTAATACTGCTGTCGGAAATACTCGAATTAGTAATATATGTTCAAATATATTTTTGCACATTTTCATATTAGGGCATGCTGATAATATTATAAATTGTTTCTATATAGTTTGCTGTATAATTTAAAATTCTAAATTAGTTTACTGACAAATTTAATTGCTATGTTTTGGTCTCAAAGCATTTGATTAAATCAATTGATCTAGTGAAAACATTGCTCAGGAAGAATCGCTAGTATATGTCGTTGAGAATGTTTAATGTTTTGGTTAATCTCAAGATGAAGGAAATGGTTTCCTTTATATGACCTCAGGTGGTATGAGACGAAGTCTTTAGCTGAGTTGAACTAAGTAATAGTCAAGGGCTCTTATGTGGTTTACCTTTTGTTCTCCCTTGGAATTTGCTGACCTCAAATGTAGTGTCTTATTACATATTTTCCTTTAATTTCTCTGTTTATAAGCTTTTTTCAGAAAGGTTATTCTTTGTCTTACATGGTGGTTACCTATGTTACATGGACTCTCCTCTCACCCCCGGAGTACCCATGTTCTGCCGTGTCGACATGGGTGTGGGTGTGGGATCCGTGTCCGTATGGTCAATTTTCAATTGGGTACTTTGACTTTTTTTCCAAGCCAAAAATTATATTGACTTTAACATGGTTCTAACTTCATCACATGAAATGACCGATAATATAGGGAGGAAGATTAAATATGACGGAGAAACATATGAGAATTGTTTATTAAATCACTAAATCTTATTATAGTTATATACTTCTAATGTCTTCTTTTTCTCAGTGCACCACTATTCTTTAATACTACTCATAAACATATTTATTTTTTGGAAAATGAGTTATAAAATAATGTTTAACTGCTTTATGTCATCAAATTGCATTACTACTATACTAACTACACTATCATATACAAGTATACAAGAGGCACCCCCGCACCCGTGTCCGACTCTTTTAAAATGATTTCCCCGTATTCTCAATTTATGAAATTAACGAATCCGACACCTAGACATACACCCATACCCGACACCCGTATCCGAGTCCGGGTAACTTAGGTGGTTACTTTACTTGAGTAGGCAGGTAGATGCATAATAAAAGTGAGCAGGATTAGAAATCATGATACTGCAAAAGCCTGCATGGCTATAGTTATTTTGCTTCTCAAGTAATTTAGCCTCTAGAAAGCAAATTATGCATTTCTTTTTGTGGGATAGGGGGGTGGCTGGGTGGGGATTATGTTCTATATTATCTGCATTTTTAGTTGCTTCCTAGGATTCTCGTTAGATAGTCCACATTCCCTTATTACACTAGGAGATATTTTTTCCTGCTCGTGAATCTTCACTGACTATGTCATTTGAGCAGGCTTGCTATGCGGTTCTTCAGAGCTGGGTTTCAAAGAAGTTCATGACTGGATGGTAATGACTTGGAATCAACTTTTGGAGGTTTTGTTGAATTGCTGATTCTGATTTACAAACTTGATTATACTGTCAATTTGCAGTTTCATTCTCTTTCCTGTTGCTCCCACCTTTTTATGTTTTTGTCCATTTTTTCCTGAATTATTTATTGAATTACACTGTTACTTGGCAGTGTCGTTCTCTTTCCTGTGGCTGTTACATTTTTCATCACCTGGTGGTTTATTCAGTTCGTTGATGGTTTCTTCAGTCCCATTTATGAGAGGCTTGGCATTGACATATTTGGTGAGTCGTCAAAGTTGTTCAATGCATTGGTTATTTTATCAGTGTATTGAGATGTGCTTGTCCATTTGGCCCTATTATAACTAGTGTTTCTGTTTACATCATTGCCAATAAGAATTGCCAATGGTATTGTATATGTGGGTAAAGTTGGTTCAACTAATGACAGTGCATGGAGAAAAATGAATATAGAACTTAATGAAAATAGACATACATGTAAATTAAATTTTAAGCATTTTGTTTATTTTTTCTTTCAGTCAATGAAGTATTAAGGTTATGATTTGGAAGGTTCAGGTGATAAATAATGTATGACTATCAAAAACAGAAAAAAAGTGTGTGTTATCTGCTCAGCTTTTACGGAAGGCTGTTAGGCTTCTTAGGGTGCTTAAAAGTTAGGAATTCTATTAGTAGGAAGAGAAGAGGATTGTCCATGAGGATGAGAAATTCTGAAGAAAAATGAAGTATAAGATGCTAAAGAATTGCATACATATCATTGTGTAGAAAAGAAATTTAAAAGCCCAAAGAGAAGATAGAAAAAACAGCATGATCCCACAGTGCGGGCATGGATTATTTAGACATATTGTATTATTTGTTTCCAAATCACCTAAAATCTCTCTCTCTCTCTGTGTGTGGGGGTGAGTGATGGTGAAGGGAAGTGGTGACTGATGATTTTGTCTTCAAATTGGAAGATATCTTGGCTGGATGTCCTGGAATATCAAATGATTTTCCAACAATGAAAAATTGCTAATCAAAACATTTCTTAGAATGTCAGGGAGTCGTTGTGTTTTCAGAGATGATGAATCAGTTGCTGGTGCAAGTCAGTTGATTTTGATTACTTGTGATTGATAGAAGGTTAAATCAAATCATCTAGCTCCATAGTGGGAGTTTCTGTTTTTATTTTCTCCTGCTAAATTAAAGGTCTCTCTTAGATCTGCAGGTCTAGTATGTTCTGAATTGGAACTTATTATTCATCGCAAAGACATACTAGTTCATAGGACATACTTCTTTCCCTATTCATTTTACCCATGATAACTTGGGAGTTCAGCTAGTAACTAATTAAAACATGTCTCCTTTATATATTCGACTTATTAGTGAAACTTGAGTTTGACATGTTTTCATGCCTGGTGCAGGACTTGGTTTCATCACGTCTATGATCTTTATATTCTTTGTTGGTGTATTTGCTTCATCATGGCTAGGCGCCACTGTCTTCTGGATCGGAGAATGGTTTATAAAGCGAATGCCATTTGTAAAACACTTATACTCTGCATCCAAGCAAATCAGTTCAGCAATCTGATTTTCTCCAGGTAATTACTGGTATCAGACGTTTCTATTTTGACCTTCTTGAATCAGAAGTTGTTTGATCAACTTTAGGGGATGAAAACAATAGCTTAGTCATGTCTGGAACATGTTCCACCAATTGCCAAGAGTCCTGGCAAAACTGCTTATGAAAAAATGTTGAAATCTGTGGTTAGTTGAGAAATGATTTTTCTTCACTGATTTAAGTGTTGATTCATTTTTACAGTGTTGCTCTTAATTTATAAATCTTGTTATTAAATAATTTACTACTTTTTGCAGGCTGCTATAATCTTTAACATCTGGAAAATATCAGAATCTTGTCAATAGCTAGGGTCGTTATGTGATTATTATGGCTGTTGACAGGAAAGATCTAGCATGCAATTAAGTCGCACACAATTGAGCAATTTATAAAACATATCTTGTAATGGGGTTGCAAAATTATTGGTTTCTCATTGTGATTTGGAGTGAGATCAATTCGTTGAGTTTTCAGATCCCTATGAAGATTTTCATTAGATTTAAGCTATATTAGTATGACCAGATTCTACAATCTAACAATATATGGGTATCAAGCAAAATATGGGTGTTTATAAGATCTAATTTCCTGGAGTTTCTATATATCTTTTTATTTGTTCTTTGAGGAGCTGTGACATGATGTCTATTGTGGGTCTGTGGTGGCTCATTTCCCAAATGATCACAATTGATATCTTAATCACCGCCATTGGGGGTATGTATGTCAAGTAATGGGACATGGCTCCAGTCCTAGAGCCCTACTGATCAAGCCGGTCTGGTACGCTATTAGCTTCCTGGGATGCATGACTAGAAGCAAAATTCTTGTTGAACCTTACAATGATTATGGCAACCTTCTATCACATTGTCGGCAGAAGCCACGAATGAATTATTTTTACTTTTGATAGTAGTTCTGTAGTTCTAATTACATTCTGGAACAAACTTCGGGTGATGGCACTCGTTCCTGCAATTAGAGTTGGGGAAGTTATTCACATGCAAAATACAAATTCCTCATTCTGGCCTTCTTGATGCCATAGTGTGATTTGTTCGTTGTCAGTCTGCATATGGTGCATATTGACTTGAGTTTTTTCTTTTCATTCTTTCAGACAAAAATACCACGGCTTTCAAGGAGGTAGCAATCATCCGCCATCCTCGTGTTGGTGAATATGTGTTTGGCTTTATTACATCATCTGTTGTACTTCAGGTGCTTGCAATAATGCTCCTTTTGATTGGTTTCTGAACTTGTTCTTGAAGATCATACTTTAGGTTTACTTCACTTACAGATAATATATTCATTCTCAAATTGCTTGGTATCTGATTATACGCTCCAAGTAGTGAATACATATGGTAGAAGACAGCTCATCTCCATAGCTTTTGAAATTTCTGGGGCTTAATAATATTTTTTTGGAGCCTGAACCAAAAGCATCTCATGTCTTCTGGATTGTACATTTGTTATCAGATTCGAGTGGTCCCTTAACATGGGCTTGATTCCTATGAAAATATGGAAGTCAGATTTATCTTGAAATAATTATCAACCCATTGCGTAGTTAGACAATATCATCATGTGTAATGGAACTTATGAAGAATCTAATTACTTTATTGCAATTACTGTTTTTTCCAAGTTCTCGAGGCTGAAGTACATAATTGATTATTGGAACAGTATGAATGGGAATTCACAAAGATGTTCATTTGTAGAGTAGAAAGTTATTCTGTTGATATATATATATATATATATATTTTATATTTTGGGAGCAACTTGATATCTGGTAATTTAACAGTTGTCATTGTGATTGTGCTTCTATTTATTCTGATAAACATTTGTTTGGTTGCAGAAAGACAACGGGGATGAAGAATTATGTAGTGTTTACGTGCCAACAAATCATCTGTACATAGGGGACATATATCTGCTCAACTCTGAAGAGATCATAAGGCCAAATTTGTCGGTCAGAGAAGGCATAGGTGCGCTGCTTGCTTATTTGCTTGCGTTATGTATAGTTTCATTAAATAAACCCATCTGGCATGGTTAAGAATTATTTTCCCTCATCTTATTTTTTTTTAAAAAAAAGAATTATTTTTCCTTGTTGAGTCTTTTTTTTTTTTTCTTCTTTTTTCTTTTGGTATTTCAGAAATCATTGTTTCAGTGGGAATGTCAATGCCACAAGTGATTTCTTCCATAGAAAGGACCCCTCGTCTGAATGACAGGATATCCATAAATCGGATGGCGTAGAAGGGTAATCGTCCTTGTGTCATTTGTCTGATTAAGAGGAGTAATCAGGGACATGGTGGATTTCATTGTATCCTAGCATCACATAGTATAGGAATTTCATTGTTGGAGCATATCTAGGCTTCAGGATGTTGTCTTGCTGGGGTGGTTATGTTGGTACAAATACACAATATTGTGTGTAGATGTATTGTTTTGACATGCAAGTACACCGAGAATAGCATGGACACGGCACCGCTTTCATCTTTGTATTTGTCCTCTTTCGAGTAGAATCAAATTTTACATGTATTTCTAAATATGATGCTTGTGTGTTGCTTGACTTCTTGTAGCTGCAACTCTGAAAAAAGATGTGAAGATTTCTTTTTTATTCGTCATAGGAGAAAAATCTTTGTGCATTCTTCTAATAGATGGAATCTTGTTCATTCTTCTAATAGATGGAATCATTCAATTGAGTTGAACATCGTGCATTTTCACTGGACAAAAAACAGGAAAATGTAAAAATAGAGTAAGAATTATGCTAATTAAGAAGCAATGTATTTATACAAAATGATAAAATGATAAAAATCACCGACTTGTCATTAGATTCGGAAAAGAAAGAATAAAATTTGAGCAAGGATCTAAAATTCGGAGATGGGTGATTTGATAAGATTTTACTATGCGAATTGCCTGTGGCAAGTAGTTTTGAATTTATAATTTTATAAATCATTTTTCAAGGGTGTGTTTGGTTGGGTTGAAAATATTTTTCAGAAATTTTTTTGGTGTCAAACTCTTGAAAATATTTTTTGGAGTAAAATATTTTTTAGATTTTCTATCTTTAGGCTGAAAATAACTTATTAAATTTTTGGGTATAATTTATCTTTCGGATAGTTCAAGATTGATATTAAATTTCAAGTATTTACTTTTATAACTTTATTTGCTAAACTTAATTTCCTTTTTCAATTCTTGCCTATTCATTTTTCTTTTAATTGTGAGTGTTATAGTAATGTAACTATCATTATATATATTTTACTATTATATTATACTATCATTTTATTTTGAATAAAGTCAACTTTTTATTGACTATAATTATGTGTAATATATTTATTACAATTGTTATAAATCTTTTTAATTTGTATTCCTAAAATTAAAGATGAAAACCATTAAAAAAATTTATTTCAAAATATTTTCATTTTGTCAATCGAACATCAAAAAATTGTATGAAAAATAGACTTTTTCATATAAAATGTTTTACAAGGAAAATATTTTCTCTAGGAAAACATTTTACAGCCAACCAAACACACCCTAAGAAGTTGGAATTCCGCATTTTGAGTATCATTTAAAGTAGCATTTGTTGGCAGAAAAATAAAATGCGAAAGAGTAAAAAATTATAGCACATATGGAGTCCTTAATTTTTAGCAAAAGTTTGCCTTACTCTTTGTTTTCAATATGTTCGTGCAGTCTTCAGACTATTGAATTGCATTTTTATAGTTTTCGCTCCAACTGTTATTCAAAGACTGGTAATTGCTAAATTGCTATTACCAAATATACATTAAAAAAATTAAGAATTTATAATAAACTTATGCTAGAAGTAAGGACTCCTACCATATTTTCTTTCCTTCATTGAGCAAAATTTTGCATACAGAAGTCGTAGTCGGTTTTCAAGTGTAAATGTTGTGAATCATAGTTTTAACATAACATATAATATACAACACAAAGCTGCTGGAATAGCTCAGTTGGTTAGAGCGTGTGGCTGTTAACCACAAGGTCGAAGGTTCAAGCCCTTCTTCTAGCGATACATTTTCTTCGGTCTTCGTTTTTTGAATTGGGGGAGGAATAATTATTCCTAGCTAAATGATTTTGGCACCTTGATATAAGATTTAGATACTCTACTCATGCAAATATTGTTTGCATATTTTGGAATATTTGAAACTTATTTTGGAGTGTCAGAATCAATGGTCAATTCATAACCTTTGTTAAAGGCAATTCACGAATCAAAATTATATTCAATCAATCACTCTTGATTCTAGATATTTAGTCGAATTTCTTTATTTTTTTAATAGATTTAGTGACATATCAATAAATTTTATATGGTTGGTTTGCATATTCGAAAGTAAAAGGGTAATAATGACATTTTACAGCACACTAACAATTTTAGAACCCTTCTGCGTTTGTTGTTATATCTTAATAAACAAATAACGCCGACGGTCATCCACATGGCCTCATATAGCCCACAGCTTAGATCATTTCTCTCATATTATTATGTCCAAAAATTTATGGAAGGAAAGGGGAAATTTATAACAAATATAACCAGCGAGTTAAGTACATTTCAACATTTTTTCCAATCATATCATGAAGTTCTAACATGATCTGGCCAGCATATACATGTCAAAGTGAATGGCCAAAATGGGAAGAAAAAATATTTAAGTACATCGGTTTTGAATTATTTGTAAATTTTGTAGTCAGAATTAAATTTTATAATTTTTTTTTTTTGCATTAATTGATACCATATATTTCATGAAATTTAATTTATATATTCTATACGATTTAATCTACACCACAACGTTTACAAGTGGAACCAAATATCAGATCAATTTAAGTATTTCCCAATGAGAAGATAATCTGAGCTATCACTATTTAGGATTAAGTGTCTACACTCAGAAATTGCACTAAGCTCTGAAGCTCTTCAACCCAAATGAAACGAAAAGAATTTCTACATCTTTTCAGATGTCATGTAGGACTGTATTCCATATGAATAATCAATACAATTACAACCTTTCTATTGTTTGGAGGATTACAAGGCAAATTGAATTGTCTTTTTCTACCAGAAAATTGCTGTTCATCACAATTTACGAAAATTTTCTAAATAGATACACTATATGGAGATCAAAATATAACTACCTATCTGAACTTAAAATGATCTACCCCTTAAAAAATTGAATAGATACAGCAGTAGGTGGCTTGTAGAAGGAAGAAATGCTAAAGGGATCAGCGTCGTCTACGTTGAGCTGTTGGGGGTAGCTTCTCTGAAGGACCACAAGGAAGCTTTTGTCCAGTTTCTTCTTCAATTCTGCTTTTAAGCTCTCTAAGTATTTTGATTTGACCAAGCTTCTCAGGAGAAAGTTTGTCCCAGTAAATTCCTTAGAGACAACATCAGAAAGATTGCTAAAGCCATTTTGTGTGACGAAAAATATTAGCGATTATTCAAAATATTTTTTAACTATGCATATACCATATTCATGCCAAGATTTGTCAACTGTTTCTTTGCTACAAAAATGCATTAGTTTTCATGTTTCATTGCCATACATACCCAAAAGCTTTTCAGTTCACGCTATTCACCTTTTGCTGCTTTTTCTGTTGCTTTAAGCCTGAAATTCCCATAATTGGAACTACAATTCCCTATATTTTCCTCTTCGAAGTGGTTTCTGAGTTAACTGTTATTGGAGTTTCCAGCTAAACCATAAAAAAAAGTATGAAGAGAATCCAAGGTCCACAAACCTTGAGGCTTTGGGATAGGAGTATTTGTATATATGATTTGGGTTGGAGTGCAGACGATGTCAACTGGCACATCATGGATCAACAGCTTCTTAACTGGAATATCATCTACCAGTTGTTCGTCATGCACTGCAAGAAAGTCATTAATTAACATGCTGCATCTCACATACACCATATTCTAAACTGCATTATAAAGAAATACATGACAATATACATAAGTAGGGAGAAACGTCCAACTTATTTATATCATTGGTCAGCAACAAACTTAATGCAACCTCAAGCACTTTGGTCCTTGAAAGTTAAAGGGATCCAGAGAGTTCTCTTCCAGCCAAAGAAGGGATGAAATGCATTGTCAAATGCACAATAACCTTCTCCACTCTATCCCCTCCCCACCTCCCCTCAGTAAAATCAAAGAAAAACAAAAACAAAGCATTTAATAGTCCAATGCACTTGAGTGTACGCCACTATGCGGTCTAAGAAGGATATAATAGAATCATCACTGTGAATAAACTTATTTCCATGTAGGAAACTAACGACCTCCAAAAGGATGAATGGTCACAGACCAAGTTCAGATTCCATCTCCTGTACGCTTAAACCAATTTTATCAAGTATGGTTTGCATGACAAAGTATCCTAAAAATGCGACTTTGAGAACGAGAATTGAGTAATCGTAGGAGGGATGGAAGAATTCTTACCAGAAGTGACAATCGGTGTTGAGTCATCAATCGCACCCATGTAACGCAGCATACCATATTCAAGTTCCGCAAATCCCTGCCCCAAAACCCTTGCTTAGAGGAATGAAGTATTAAGCAAAGAAAAAAAGAAGTCATTATCATCTTAGTGGTTGAAAACCTATGAATTATCAGGTTCGAGCATCAACACCCCTGGAATTTGTTCAAAACCTTCATTTGCTTATAGAATGAAAATTGACCGAAACCTTTTGGAAAGATTTCCATTTAATTGATCAAAAAAAACGCAACATGCTTATCTGCAATCAGACTCCCAAGATGAAAGTCTTTCTTTGTGTAAAATAAAGCATACACTGAAACAAACCAACAAATAAGTAATATTGCACTATAAAGCTCTATGGTTGAGCTCCTTGTTACAAAACAACAACCAAAATTAAATTGAAACAATTGGACCAGAGAAGCCAAACCAATCAACTAAAACTACAGGTATAATTGTGGAGAACCTCCACATGCATCTGCCCTAGTGCCTCTATTATTGATTTTTTTTTTATATCATACAAGAGATCAGGCAATCAATAACCAATATGGTTATGAGAATGACACTCATGTTCATACTCATTTCCTGACAGGCTGTTACAGCTGAAACTCTATGACAGAAACCAAAAGTTACTCCAGAACAAGGTACAATAACCAACTATAAATGCGGATCCAAATAAGTATGAAAGGCATAGTTTCTTCAAATGTTGGAGAGAGCCCCCTTCTCAATGCAATTAAAATGACTATTGGATTACCGTGAAATGAAGTCAGAAAAGCTGCATGACACACAAAGCAATATCAAAATGCCACACCTCACCCTTGCCAAGCCGTGCACCTGTCTTCGGGTCAACAGCAACAGAGCCAATGACAATTAGATCCACCTTAATCTTCTCGTCCAATCCAATGGGCCTTCCATATTTGGCAACACCAACAGAAGTACATGCCTCCTTGAGGGTGCTAGGCGATAACATTTGGGATTCAACTATAGAGAAAAATCCAGTCCTCAGGCGGGGTTGTGGAGTTAGTAACTGCTTCCCGGCTGAGGTGCAAATATCAGTATAAAGAAGTTATACATAAGTTCTAAAGCTAACAGTTAACGATTATAGTCAACTTGAGTTAGCACCTTCATGACCATTCAGCACATACACATGCCCCAGTGCAGTTAAATTTACGTCTTATGTAACTCGGTTGCAGTTGGTGTATTTGTTACAAAATTTGGTGTACAAAAATGGCATAGAGTTCTATTTCTTTGTCAGCAACTTGGTAAATACTTTTAAACATTCAAAATTAGTGAACTTCGCATAAATGCACAAAAGCTAATGTAAGAGATGCATTGACAGTACATAAGAAATAGTATACAAGCATATGGTTAAACATAAAACTAACCAGTAAGGGTGAGAAATCTGACTTGCTTCTGGGGAGTATCTGGATTCACCTTCACACATTTTCCCACTTTAAACTCCTCCAATTCACTTAACTAACCGCCCCAACATCCCCCCACCCCACCCAAAAAAAAAAAAGAAAAGCAATTATTTCCCATTATAGCCAAAACTGAATAAAAGGAAAATCAATTTACCAAATTACTCAAAAAAAAAAAACAAAATTTAAAAAAAATTACTCAAAGAAAATTTAAACTTTATTACTCCATCCATCTCATTTTAACTATCGTTTTGGGTTGATATACAAGTATCTAAGACTGCATTAATTTTTTAAAAGTATAATTTAAAGTGACTAAATTATCCTCTTACATTAAATTTGCTAATTACTTACGCCGCCTCCTCGTTTAATATGGCAACAACAGTAAAGTTAAAAAACGATCCTTTAATGTTTCCTTTAATTACTTAATTCATAAATAATTTGAAACAAAATAAATTATTTAAACCGGTAAATAAAATGAAACAAGGCAGTATTTTGCAAATAATGCTGTTACTTTATTAGCAGCTATGTGGGCCCAAAATCACCTCATAACACCTTAACTGCCACAAACCCATCTTGAGAGAAAAATATACTCTATCAATTTTACCTTAAAAATTACTCTAACAAAGAAAAAAAAAATCTAAACTTTATTAAATAACAATATCTTTTTTGGAAGGTAAAAAATAACAATAATATTATTATTACTTCACTAACAGCAATGTGGGACTCAAAATTAGCTCATTTATCGTAAAAATATATAAATAATCAAATAAAATTTAACAAATAATAAAAAACTACAATAAAAAATCTGAACTTTATTAGTATTAATAATTAGCAAAGTATACTAGTAGCAGAATTACTTTATTTGCAGCAATGTGGGCCCCAAGGAAATTGGGTATCCGATGATGAACGGGTCTAGGGAACTGGGCTATATTTTGGGCCTCCATTAAATCCCAAACCCTTTTTCTGATGACCCATTTCCAAGCTTTCGGGTCGGATTCGTCTTGGGTCTCTTTTAGGGAGGTTTCAGCCATGGCTTTCCGGGCCTCGGCGTCGCGGGTCAGACGGTCAGCCTCATAAGCTGCCGTGTCGAAGCCGACGTCGTTTCTTTGATTCGTTATTGTAGTTGTAGAATTTCGGGTCTCCAATTTGGATGAGAATTGGGGATTTTTTGGGAGAGAAGAGAAGGGTAGTAGAAATGGGTTGGAAATAAGGGCGTGTTTGGGGGTGAATTGAAGTAAACAAGAAATTTGGATTACGTTGGCGTTTACTATCATCATGGTAATTCAAGGAGGTTGGGAATTTGCCAATTTGGGAAGTCTAAGGATTGCTTTCTTTTTCTTCTCCCTATATTTCTGGTGATTCTATTTATTTAAAAAGTTAAAAAGAAAACAAGAAAATACTTTAAAAAATATATAGTTAACAAAAAAATATTTTAATTTGCTGATCCTAAAATAAGAAAGTCCTATTTTGAAACTTCAAATCTTTATTTATAGTTGTAATTAAATAATATAAGAGTATTTCTTAAAGCGAGAGCAAATTATTTGGACCAATTATTAGGCAAGAACTCAATTTTGATGATTGTGCACTATAAAATTTATCCAGATTTGGTGTTGGATGGGATTACTACATTTTGAAAATGACAAATTTATATAGTTTATATGCGAATGATGGAAAAACAGATATTTAACAAATGTAATGGACTATGTTTTGAAAATTTGATAAATAAATTTGCATCTTTGCGAGGGAAGAAAATAAAAAATATTTTTTTTTAAGAGGCGAAGAATTTCCGTATTTAGTTATTTTCCCAATTATGTAAGAAAAATGATCATAGCCATAAGTTCTAGGCAACTAGTTAGGTATATCTAATTAATTTTGACTCCACATATAGATTGAACTTTTATGAGAAGTCTTTACTAATGTATTAAAAAAATAAAAATTCATATAACGAATAACATTAGTCGATGTAATTAATATTAAATTTTAATCATAAATACAAAATCTATAAATAGAATTCAAAAGCTAATCTATCTAAATATTTTCTTAAAAACCAATAAGTTTCGTTCTCACATGCCCGGCAACATCCTGAATAAGGAAAAAAAAAATTGGTTAAATAAATTAAGTCACAAGTCAAAACGCAACTGGTAATGCACATAAATGTGTTAACAAAGATGATGATGATAACGCTAGTCTAGAACAAATGATACAAATAATCGCACTGTAATATTGCGAAACTAATTGATGTCAACGAGACGAACGGCATGGGCCAAAATTTTTAAATGGACAGTGTTCTTCGTCGGTTTAGTTAGGTGACGTAATTGATTGTGAACAAATATTATAAATTCGATTTATTTAAAAATCTCTTAACCAACACTAGACTTTAACAAAATAGTGAAATTTAAGAATCTGTAGTTAATATCTTTCAACTAATCTATTGTCTTTTTTTTATTTATTAAATTTTTTGATGTTAATTGCAGAGCATGCCTATAGTAATATGACAAATAAGAAGTAGGATTTCTATAGTTTTGGAGTGATAGCACTAGAGGTGATCCATGGAAATTATCCAGATTTTCTGTGTCATCAAGCAAGTGATGGAAGAAGTGGTTTTGGTTGCAAAACTTGCACTTGCTTGTGTGCAGCTCAATCCATCATTTCGTCCAACCATGCCGCAATAAGTTTCTAGGCAGCTATCAATCGACCTTCAACCAGATTTTGCTTAGATAACATTACAATAGGCCAACTGTTGAATCTTTAATTCTTTTTTGTTTTTGGTAGAAGTTTCTATGTACCACTTCTTTGAGAGGTTACACATATAAATATACTTGTGTAGTATTTTTTTTTTTTTTTTAAATTGATGTATGTTGACCATTTTATGATCATGAAAAGAAAGTGAGCATATAGGTCCTACAAGGCAAGAAGTTTCATTCTCACAGAAAATCACAAATAAGAAAAATAAAATAAAATGAGTTACACTACCCAACATCCTCGGTATTAACTTTTTTTCAAAAAAAGAAATTGACCAAATACTCATTGACAATAATAATTTTACGAAATCTTATTTATATAAATGATGTCATTTGTTTCACAAGATTTAATTTATACTATAAAATTTAGAAATGAGACGAAAGATCAAGTCTACTGCCAACCACACTTGATCATTTTACGCCAACCAATAAAAACTTGGGGTGGTGGTCTTTATCAACCAAGGTGCAGATTTGATGCTAAATAATATTCAGAAGTTTTGCAATATGGCAACCAATAAGAACGTGGGATAGGACAGTGGCCTTTATCAACCAAGGTCTTCTATTGGATGTCTAAATATAATATTAAAAAAATCTATAACATTTAAAAGCTTTACAATATGACAGGTATAAAAGTTAAATGAAGAGAACTATGTTCAGAAGAGCAGAATACGATACAATCATTGTAGATCCTTTTTGCATTGGCAATGTCACTATCTCAGTATGAGAGAGAACCAAAGAAAACTTGAAGGAATTGAACATCCACCTAAAAAAGCAACTGAGAAAAGAAGAGTTCTTATATTTAAACTAAAAAGTTTGAGAACATTACCTGTATGGAGTCCCTTATTAAGAAGGGTATATAAATTATGAAACTATATAATCTCCTTTTGGGAATTACACTGATATTTTCCAGTTCTGTTTCTTCCAAACAACAAATCCCAAAAATTTTATCAAAAGAATCAATGAAAAACTTTGCAAACAAATATCAATGTCTGGTCTCCAGCTCATTTTATCTACACATAAAAACCCATGATAGATTTCTTCCCATCAATTTATACCACTTACGATCTCATCACAACCAACACGAACTGTTTCCAGCGAAACCTTGATCTTCATTCCAAGATTTAGTTTGTTCTTATGTATCTCAACCATCTACAGTTTTCTTTCTATCTTGTGTATCTTAATCACAATCCAACCCACAAACTTCGAGTACGATGCCATTCTTCGACACAAAAGGGTTGATTCTGACCCACAACAGGGAGAAGATAGAAGCCAGCAGGATTGACCACACCACAATAATAGTTGGAACTCTGTCCTGCTTCCCCATCAAACCTTTAAGGAATGGGTATAGATGGACAATGACCCAAAAGGCAAAGAACAGCTTACCAAACAGTGGGCCCCAAGTTTCATACCCATTATTGATGGCATCTGACACCCCAACAGCGACACCGATAATGTTAATTATCAATAAAGTCATTGGAGGGATCAATAATGAAGTCCACTTGAACATATAAAGCTCGGAAAACTCCCCATCGTCTGCTGCTTTGGATGTCACAGTGAAGTTGGTGTTGACACCAGCTAAAACTTTGAGTAAGCCTTGGAAAAGAGCAAAAAAATGCGCTGAGACACCACCAATAACCCAGAACTGCTCGTTTCTCCACCAGTCATCTATGCCGACACCTCCCCACTGCATCTCCAGAACACTCGTTGCAGCAATTAATATGAAAAGACCCATGAAAATAATACTGGCATAGTTGCTTATCTGTAGGGAGTAAATGGAATCTGTTAGATACTTGGAAACCTTACACTGAAATAAAATCACAATCTCAAGTTCTCATTCTTGGTCAAAGGCATCTAGGCCTTACCTCAGGGACAATGAACTTCCCAGTTAAAAGACAGACGGCTGGCAAGGTACAATAAGCAATCAATGGAATGGATGTCAATGGATATACAACTGAGTTTATATATGAAAAGCGCTCCAGCGGCTTCAGCCCACATCCATAGCCATACCAAATTGGACAATGTCTGCTCAAGAAAATCTCAACCGAACCCAAGGCCCACCGAAGAACCTGGTGCATGAAACGATCTGACAAATTAATGGGGGCAGAACCCTTGAATGCAGTCCTTCTGGGAATGCAGTATACTGATCGCCAGCCATGGCAATGCATCTTAAACCCAGTCAAGATATCCTCAGTAACAGATCCATAAATCCATCCAACCTGGTAAACAAGCAAAGTAAGACTACCTACATAACATCCCTTGCTTGGAAGGAATGAATAAGATCTATAAATATATGTAGAAATTGAACTTTTAAGCAGTTGCTAAGTAAGTACCTCTTTCCCCCATTCTGTTTTGTCTTCATAACCGCAACTGATCACGTGGATGGCTTCTTTCAAGAGTGATGAGGGTGTTGTGCCTGGAGGCACACCACCATCTTCAAGAAGCGTAGAAGCAATAAATACAGGTGATTGTCCAAATTTCTTCTCAAACTTTATCTGGGGCATGAGGGAAGACTTTTCACTATCAATTCCTGCAGCAAAGGTCCACATCAGCCAAAATGGGGTAGAAACGTGAAAAAGTAAACAATCAACAATGTACCTCAGCTTAAAATGCAAATACATGTCATACATGAACATACACAAAATGCAGAAGTTATACAGCAACAACAATGTACCTCAGCTTAAAATGCAAATACATGTCATACATGAACATACACAAAATGCAGAAGTTATACTAAATAATTCAAGACTTTCACAAAGCTAAACTTAATACGGATGACATTTTATTAACCTAATTACCTTCAATTCCTTCTTCAATATTTTCAAGTGCATGTATCTGAGTTGAAGTTTCCCTGCCCTTTGTCTTCTTTTTATCCTTTGATTTCCCTTTCTTATTCTTCCTAGATCGACAACAACAACAACACCATTTTGGCAAACAGTTGCATGTTTTTCCCGGAGGTTTTTTCTTTTTAGGAGCATCATATCCATAAAGAGCTTGCCTCCTGAAGACACATCCAGTTCCAACGTAAATCGGACCTTGGATCCCGTCCAGTCCTTTCATATTTATCTGTTGTCAGTTTAACAGAAAAAAGTTAGCTTTTTGGAAGTCTTTTAAGAGTTCAAAAATCCACAATGTTATACTATATCTCATATGGATCCAAAAGATGGTATAATGATTTACATACATCAAAAAACACAACATTGCGGTTTGAATATCTATCATGCCGATCAATCCCATCAAATCTCTGAGGAAACTGCACATAGCATATTTTCTTTCCTGACGTGGGGTCCATCATGAAGCACATAGCTTCTCGCAGAGCCTTACTGTTATTTATGTAGTGATCACAATCAACATTCAGGAGGTAGGGAGCATTTGAGATGACTGCTGAAACCCGAATCTACAGGAACAATTAAAATCAGATAACATTTAGTTTAAATGGTATATCCTACGAACATAACACATCAAACAAAAATCAAAAGAGACTTACCAAAGCATTCATGGCTCCAGCTTTTTTATGGTGCTCAAAACCTGGCCTTTTCTCACGTGAAACATAAATAAGATGGGGCAATTCATTTCCTTCAATATCACGTGTCTGACTGACACCATTATGACCCAGGAATACCTGTGTAATGTAATAGGATTAGATTTTCTGTCATTTACATGAATGAATAAGTAAAACAATGTGTCACAGGGTGGACAAACTCAGACAAAACAGTATTAGTACCTGGATCATTCCAGGATGATCCCTGACACTGTTTCCAGGCCAAGGAGTTCCATCCTGCATGGTCCAACCCTCCTCAGGAACCTTTTGGGCCATGGCAACCAACCCATTTATCCGAACTTTGAATTCCTCGTATTCCCTCTGCACCAGAGAAACGGATGACATTGCATTTTAGGGTGAATAATCATTGAGAGAACACCAGAACTTAACCACATCATCCAACTAATGCCCACCACTAACCAAAATTTATGAAACAAAAAAAAAAAAAATCCATTGTAAACAGAATATGTATTCACCTTCATTGCACGGCGTTCTCTCACAAATGTAGGATCTACTTTGTTTCTGAGGTAGTCAACCTTCTGAGCAAAGTACCACTCTCCCATGGGGCTCGAGGCTCTATGCTGAACCTCTTGCAGAATGGGACCCATTTTCTGGCAAATTCAGATGTCTCAGAAAGTGCCTCAAAAGTGAGCATTGCAGCACCATCGTCAGATACATAACAGGCAACTTTGTCCACTGGGTAATCCACAGCAAGGATGGAAAGAACTGTATTTGCAGTAATAAGTGGGGGCTCTTTCAGTGGATCCACTGTACTCACAAATATATCGACTGAAGCTAATTCAGAAGGCTTCCCTTCTTTCTCATACCTAGGGGAAAAGGTCAACACAGAAACCATGAGAAACCACCAAAAAAAAAAAGGAGAGGCAACTTTTTCCCTCTTCAATATAACAGATTGATGACAGATAAACAAAGATTAAAGACATTACACATGTATGAATATATCAATAGCACAGGCAAAACAAATATACATCACAAAATAGGCAGAGGGATAAAAAAAAGTACCTGAGTGATAGTCTATCTAGGTAGGTCTCCCGCTCAATTGGGGATTATACCACTTTGGAAATTGATCGAATATCCATGACACAGCAAACCATATCTCACATATAATTGATGTCAGCCACAATCCATATGCATCATTGACAGGATGACGAATTCTATAATGGAAAAATAAGCCAAGAACCGCCATACGGATTAGAATGATCATTCTGTACGGATTTATCTTGCTGGAAGGAATTGGCAACTTTCTTGAAAGCGGCTGCCTGCCTTCATCCATCCTTTACAAGCGATTAAAAAAAGAAAAATATGTTAGAAAGCTCCAGAGGAAGTAAAAAGAAAGAATGGCTTTTTAGGATTAGCAATCTTCTCAAAATAGTCAATTACCGACGTTCCAAGCACATATAAATATCATTACAGTATTCCCATCTTCTATAGGTCTAGATTTCTAGAATGTGTCAAGTATTCATGCAAATGACATTTAGAATCTTCCAAGTGGCATGGTCATTATATTTCACTCACTCAACAAGCATGTCTAACTTTCCTCCCTTCAATAAAAATAAAGTGTGAATGACAAACAACCTTTGATGGGAGGGTATTCCTTTCCAGGGAAGTTGGCAAACCAGAAGGATAGAGAAAAAACATGTCGATCAATTGTAAAACTGCAAATTGAAATCTATGCTGCTACTAAACATATCATTCGTGACAATCCATGTAGAACGCACTACCCCCAATCCAACTGGAAAAGTCATTTTTCTGTAAACAAACTGCTCCTAAATAAGAGTAGAAATTGTTTCTGATCTTCCCTTTTCCATCCTTATAATTCAAAAGATGCAAAAATACAAGGGCTAATTCAACCCCGTAGTTAAATTGAAACCATAATGGGTTATATCCTTCTATTTCTACAGAAAATTCCAAAAATGGGCTTCACACTTATGACGCATTAAACTGTATACCACAATCCAAATGACTTAGTCAACTTGATATATGAACAACCAGATTTGGATTTATAACGTGTTTCAGCATAGTTATGTCACCAGAGTCTTGGAATTGTATTTGATCTCTCAATTAGTCATCTAAAATATGTTAAAGTGAACCACACCAATCACAGAGTGACACTTTGCACAATCTAAGCCAAGCCTCAAGGGCCATTGCCGAATTTCACCACTCTCAGTTACCTGCTACATATTTGCCACGTTTAGTCCAGGTAAAGGATTTAACTCTCAGCTCATGTATCGACAACTTGATATATTTCAATAGCTACAATTGTACGAACTGCTATGCTCCAAACAACGTCTGACTCACCTGTTAGAGATACCACTTGGGGACCACCCCAAGAGCCTCATACCTCCTAATTGTTTGGGTCAAATCTCAAGCTCTAGTTTCTCGATGCATTTTCAGAATTGACTAATCTCGTCAGGTCGGGCCTGCTGTCTTTCTAACGCAGTAAATTTTCGACACCAAACTTACTACTGTCATTGCTGTAACTTGGTCAGAGGCCATATGATGTGGCAAATTCTAGTGGCAAGAAGAAATACAGCCTGCCTTTTGTTTAACAAACCAAACCAAAGAGACTTTCTAACAACAAACAATTGTCCATCTCGAACATCACTGGTAAAATGGTATATGCTACAAAACCATTCAACATGACAGATTATGCAATTGCAATTACAATAACTGCTAGCAAAATTATTTGCCGAAAATATTATAAAAACTTAAAGAAGGTAGTACAAGTCAAACCACCGACACTACTACATAAGAAAAAGAAACAAAGACAATACACCTACTTGGGCAGGTCAGGATCATCCAGCTCATCTCCATCATTATTTCCACCTCCTTTATCCCCTTGATGCTTAACCACTTGGAGTTTTTCATTTTGCTTTTTCTTCCACTCTTCCATTCTATCCTTCCACGCAACAGTTCCATATCCATAAACTGCAAGGTCCTTCTTAGGATCCATAGGCCGAGGCGGCACTGCAAGATCAAACCTCAATAAGGACATCAAGCACTAAAATTAACTAAAATGAACAAAAGAATCACAATTAAAAGAAACAAAATAGTCATACAAAGACATGGAATTATCGGTAAATGGCACGGGATGGACTCTCTTTCCACGATTCATAAAAGGAGGAATTATCAGAGCATGCTTGTCAGCTGAAATGCCATCATCCTTCACCCAAAAATATACATCCCATTTAAGCTTGCAACTCAGGAAACAATTACATGTAACCAATTGAATAAAGATCATGAGAATGTACAGGGAATCTACCTCTTGACCATAGGTAAGGAGAGGTATCTCTGAGACAAGGGCAGAATCCATTTCAGATGGGGTAGTAATTCCAGATGCATTGACATTACCACCACGGCCAATATTAAGGCGAGCAGCAAGGGCTGCCTCAGCAATCTGATGAGGGTCTCTTCTCTCATTACTGTTATAGTCAAACTCATGCTCCAAATCATCAAATTCATCCTCATCTTCATCACCTTCTACTCGTGGACTCCCTGAAATTGAAGTAAATTATGTAGTATTAATCACCAAGATTTAATTTTTACCCAAAAAAATTAAAAAATAAAAATAAAATCTTCTTCTGAATGTTGCCAAAGTGAAAGATAGTATTAATTGAGAAGAAACATCATTACCTTTTATGCGTTTGTATCGGGTTTTGCATTGAGGGCAAGCTTGATTCCCCTCTCTTCTTTCATATTCATAGCAAGGTCTACAAACAGGGAATGCACACTCATTGCAGGCCACAAATGGCTCTCCATCCACAGTAAATTCAACCTCATCTCCACAAATCTGACAAATCTGTCCACTCAATTCCTTTACAGAGGTCACCTGCTAGCAAGGAAACATGGAGAAATGTGGATTAGCATCAGATCAAGAAAAGTTACCAAAACTCCGAAAAGAATTAGCCCAGTTAAAGCCTCATTCAGTCTACCAAAATTTTTGACAAAGTGATATAAATGTGAAAAAAAAAAAAAAATCCAACTTGGTTTTGAAAAAAAAATCTAGAAGTGAGAAAAGGAGGTAAAAAAGGAGCTAAATTAGGAAAGGCATTTACTTATATCTAGTTAACGCATATCTTTAGCAAACAAACCAGAAGAGTATAAAAACTGGAGAAACTTAAAAAAAAACCAAATTTTTAGTCAAATTGTTTATAAAATTCCAAAACAAACAAAGGAAATATGAGCTTTAAAGCATAAAATCCAACATCCCTTTTAGAATGAGCAAGAATAGAGAAAAACACACCAAAGAAAACAAGGAAAAAAAACAGAAATTTTGCTTCAAAATCTGATCTTTGACACAAAAACTGAAGATGGGCAACAGGGCATCTCCAAAACCCAAAAATGTGGTTGAAAAAACCCAAACTTTGTGACAATCACCACCAAAAAAAACCCAAAAAATAAACTTGGGCGGAGTGGAGGTGACTGATAAAAGAGAAAGAAAAACAGAGATTTGAGGAGGGGCACTTACTCTACCAATCTCATCAGCATTGATGAGTACAAACTCATTTCTGTTATGTGAACCAGCAATTAGCCTTCCTTTGGTATCCATCATAAAAACACACACTCACACACTAGTGTGTGTTCCAGAAACACCTTCACAATAAATCAAGAAAGAAGGAGCCTCTCTCCCAGTCTCTCTCCCTTCCCCTCTCTCACACAGCAAGAGAAAACATCACTACTGAGACTAAAGAACCACTGCCTTTTTCTCCCTCCCCTTCTCTCTCCCTCCCTACTTATTCTCTTACAAAGACCATACTCTCTTATTAAACCTTAATAAGAACCCCATCACAAGAAACACCAGCCCCACATTAAAGAATTGACTGAAAAAATGATATACAAATGGATTTTACTAAAACAGTAAATCCCGGAATTATTTTTTAAAAAAATTAGGAATTTCAAGAATTAAAAAAAAAAAAAGAATGACTTTTTTTGGTAGAGGACTGTAGATTCTTTTCTTTGAGAGAGAACCCAAGTTTGGGATACATCTGTCTTTTTATGGAGTTGTGTTTGAGCTGTGGCTTTTAGTGGAGTGTGGATCAGAGAATCAAAACCCACTTGGGGTGTTGAAGGGCAGGCATTGGGACAAAGATAATAAAACTCTCTAGACTTTTTATTTTTTTGAGAGGGGTTGAAAGTTCAGGGCGAAATACAGAAGGGAACATAGATCGGTCGTGCTGACGAATTTTACTTTTGTAATTATTATTATTATTATTATTTTGTGGTTTTTTTTTTTTTTTTTTTTTGGGTTATATTATTTGATGACATAGGGAAAAAAATAGGTTGGACGTAAGATTTGTTTTTATGTTTTTTTCTACCTTAAAGTGGGGCCCGCGAGGCTGTTGGATGGTGATGGTGGCGTTAGGTGGTGGGGAGGGAGGGGGACCCACTGTTGTGCGGTGGTTCTTGGACGTGGATGGAAGGGCAGTTTGGTCAATGTGGATACATAGGTTTATTGATATTAGGTGTAAAGGGTATTTTGGTAAATTTATATATAGGGGAATTGGGGGAGACTTGGAATAGTAAATTGCATTTGTTGTTGTTAGCTTGGTGGTGGTGGTGGTGGTGGTGGTGGTGGTGGTGGTTGTTTTTGCTATCCATCTATTTTGGAGACTTGTCTATCATGATTTTGCTGTGGTACGTAATTTGTCAAATGAGAGAGATAAGATGATGAAAGAAGATTTTGAAGGACAATTCAAAAGATTTATATGTTTGGAGATTGAATGACTACGCTAACAAATAAGTTGTTGATTTACACGTAAAATATTATTATAAATAGTTATTACGTGTAGTTCATATTAAGTGTAGTAAATTAATATGAGGTTGAATTATGCAATCTTGAATTAATATGTTACATGTCATTAAGTAATGAATTGTCTATATATTCTGTAATTATAAATTTTATTTTTGATTTTGTACAATAATATAAAAGTTTTAATATCTCATTAAAGTTAGTGGTTACATTAAAATATATTATTTACTTTTTTTAAGTTTCGTGACGAAGTAATAGACCATGAGATCACGTTTTGGTTGAAGAACTGAACATATTCACTAACTATTGACTGGTTCAAAAGGTTCGAAAAAAGAGATTAATGCAATATTTTGAAAATCGGATCCTAGGGCTGATTTACTAATTTAGTTTTTTTTAATCAAATGTGGTATAATTTAAAATGACCTAAAATATATTTATAAAAAATCTAAAATAGAAGTGAAACACTATTTTTGAAGAATTATAGTTCTAATATCCAAAAATACTGATCAAATTTTTAATAAAAAAAATGAAATTTATACAAAAATAAGTATAAAAAAGATGAAAAAAATAATAATTTAATAGTTTAAGTTTTGGTGTATTCAATATTTTGTCATTTTGGAATTTATTTCACGATTTTTTAATTTTTCTCTTTATTTAAATCATTTTTTATTTTAAAATTTAAAAAATCAATTTTTACCGGTTCCTAATTTTTTACCGATCTCTAATTTTTTACTATTTCTGTACGACTTTTGGACAAACCAAATATATAGTTGGACTGAACCGTTGATTCTTTCAACTTACGGTCTAATCGATCAAACCGACCGATTCAATCCAATTTTCAAAACACTGGATTAATGTATAGGAATGAAGAAGTCCCGTGGGTTACAGCTTAGCTAGTAATCGATAGTATTTTGTAAGTTACTAATTTGAGTCTCATGAGTTATCGTATTTGTGCCAGTTTTATAAGTAAAGGTGAATTAGTCTAATGTAAGTCAAAATACCTCTTTTAAAATAAAAAAATAAAAAAAAAAAGAGTAAAGAACACTATATTACAAAATTGGCAACAAAAGAAAATGAAAAATAGAAATCTAAATTAGCCAATAAACAAAAATCTCATCATATGTAATGACAAAAATTCCCTCATTAGCACTCGTCTCTAGTTACTAGAAAAGTAAAATAAAGAAAAAGACACTAAAAGACAATGGATTATTTGAAAGACAAAATAAAAGGAGAAAACAGTAAAATGCAAAAAAGCAATATGAGACAAATTATGCCTCTATCACCACATTGATGTATATGTTGAAAACTCGCTATTTACCAATTTGTCATCTCTATTTTTTGTGAGGAGACAAAAATTAACAAGTTTTTTTTTTTTTTTTTAAGTCTTTGAAATACAGATCGCTTGGTGTAAAACCAACAAATAAATCACCGTTTCCATTTTGTATATTGTTGCATGATAAAATTAACAAGCTCATCCATTACCCCTTTTGGTCAATATAGATGTATATATGTTGCCATTACTGCTTATATGTTTACGTGAATACAGAGTTAAAAAAAAAAGAAAAGAAGGGGGGATAGCTATAATGCTTCAATGTTCAAAATATGAACTTACATCGCTTTAATATATATATATGTGTGTGAATTCTATTGTCTCGTTAAAAAATCTTATCGTTATATTTTAAAATTTGTACTGTATAAATATTGAATTTATATAGTATTATATAATACAAATATACAAAACATAACGATATGATACCCTAATGCAACTATAAAATTCTCCATATATTTGTTCATCCAAGTATTTGAAGTTGATGTTCCATATATGTATTAAGACGACCAACAGAAATGTCTGTCACACGAATAGATTTTAAAAAGACTAGCCAATATAAGAGAGATAGAGGAAGATTGAAAAAGATTTTGTGGGTAACTTATATATAACACATTTAACAATTGAGAAAGATATGATGCATAACAAAATGCAATGACGTAAAACGATTCATGCAGCGGACTCTATTTAATAGATATAAGCCTTAGTTTATTTATTTGTTTGTTCATCCAAGCATTTGAAGCTGCTGTTTCATCCCTTCTAAAATGTGATATTGTTTTCATTTCAAACCACTATAAAATTAAAAGAAAATTCTTGGCTTGCCTACTTAACCAAAAAATTAAAAGAAGATTCTTCTAAAATTCTTTGCTAGCCCTCCCACCAGATCACATATATCCTAACTGCTTCCTTTTCCCCAAGTCAATTTTTTTTGACACTACCAAAGATATCTCCTAAATTTGAAACCATCATCCAGAACAAAAGATATATATGAATCTTAATAAATATCCAAAAATACCACTAAGTGTTTCTCCTTGGATACATTATTGCAGAATGCAACACCCAATGAAATTAAACTTGTAAAGATTTTGGGTGTTGCATTAAATATTCTTCTGCAATGTTGTTAAAAATCACTGGCAATTTCAGCCTTTTCTGTCTAAACCACATTAAAAACTGTCGGTCCAATACTTGCTATTTAATACGTATCATGTATAGTCGCTTGCGCAATTTCATTTTCTACAGGAGTGATTTTTCATTTTTGGTCATTGGATTTTTTTTTTAATTTTTAAATAAAATTTTACAATCATTATTTAAACACATTTTCTAACCACCTTTTATCCACATATACTACATTTCAAAAAGTTGTTCTAATAATTATTTCGAATAATATTTTGAATAATTGTTATTTAAACATATTACTTTTCGAAAAAAATAAATTATCACAAACAAATATTCTAATTTCTAAGGAATTTTTTTTTCCTTTTTCTTTTTAGGCCCCGTTTGGGGTTGTGGTAATTTATTACAAAACACTTTATCTAATAGTACTTTTAAAAAAAGTGCTTAATAAATACTTAATTTATTGTTTGGCAATACACTTGAATTAGTTTGACTTTTTTATATTTGATAATATTTGATTTGAATGTTTAAAATGTACTTATAAATTTATTTAGTTTAATTTATGATAAATTAATTAAATTTTATCTTTAATTGTTTAAAAAATAAAATATATTAAAAAAAGACTAATTTTGACCTTGTGATTAAAAAACTTTTCAAACTAAAAACTCTACCATTAAATTTTGGGAAACATTTTTATCAAACACTTTAAAAGTGTTTAAATTACCTAAAAGTACCGTTACAACCCCAAATGAGGCCTTATTCTAAGAAGTGTTTTTTCTTTTTTTTCTTTTTTTTTTTTTTGCATATATGTTGGGAATCTTAAAGGAAATTGTGAAAAATTAGGTATAGCAGATATTTGAGAAGGAAAGCATGTGTACAGGAATGCATCCACATGCCCCATTGGTTTTCTCTGGAGCTTGTGACAGCTCTAATAAACAATGCTAATCAAATTAATGGGCCCTTTGGATGTTTCTTTTTCTCCTTCTTCTTTCTATGTAACAGGTAGTCTGTCAATTTATTTCTCGCTATTAAATGTGAATCAGTCGTATCCCATCGAACACAGACCAAAAATAAGTGATAACGGAATTATGTTATTATGTTTATTTGTTTGCCTATATGTCCTACAATGAATTGTATGCATCAATATTGTTTCTGCAGCTCAATTTATTCTGATATATGTTTTCTGATCATCTAAACAATTTTGATAGCTGTCTATCATTTATAGAAATACATTTAATTTGCCTATGCACAAATCAATACATTTAAGTTTAACCTTTAGTTTTTTAAATTTATTGTCTAAGGGAAAGAAATGATAAGAATGGAACTACCGCGTTTTAAAATGGTCTGAACAGTCTTTGGATTCTCTATTATATTTTTATTACATTATGTGATAGAGTGATATGTATATTTTTAATATAAAAGAATATTAAATAAGAGATAAATATCACTCTATCACATGATATAATACAAGTATAATGAGAAAAATATAGCAAAAGACTCTATTCTTCACCGTCGGGACAACCCTTTCAAACAGGATATGCTGTATCATTTAGAAGAACTTTTTTTCAATCATGCATGCATTGTTTGACAAAGAGAAATATTACAATATAAAATGAGAATATATGTCGATAAGTAATGTGTTTATGAGAATATTGAAGGCCCCAAATAAACTGGTTTATACAAACATAAGAACAGACCAAGACATCGAGGTTCATGGCCAATATATAAGCCAATAAACCAATGAACACAACTTATTTGACTAGTTAGGCTCAAACGAAACTAAGCTAAACAGGCTTTCGCTCACAAAGATGAAACAAAGAACAATATGTAGAAATTGATCAAAAAACCTTAAGAAGACTTTTAAACAAACAGAATAACGGAACTCGGAGGACAAATAATTTGATAATGTATTTTACAATAATTTTTTCAATTAAGCAACGAGTCATTAACGCTTTTAAATAGACGCAAACTTATCTAAATCTTTAATAGATTCAACTATCACACTTGGACTAATTTATAATTACATATTAAATCAATCTGTAATCTAACAATAACATCAAATAAACTAAGGAATAAATCCCTTATAAATTCAACAACTAAAATCTAATTAAACTAAAATTCTTAAATTAAATGGGTTTGGTTTTAATATATTAGCATAGCCTCCCTTAAACCAAATTTTTATGAAATTTAGTCCGACGTCATCCCGAACCACAATTTCTATGCAAAATTCCGTTACCGTATGTGTGCACCTCCAACTTGTATTGTTCAAGTGAACAAATCATATACCTCACATATAATTTCTCTATCAATTCTTTTTTTTTTTTATCAAAGAATTTATCCATATTATCCCATTCATTATCTAATGAATGGACTTCATGTACCATACTATTTCTCTCAGCAATAATAATTTCAAAAATGTCAACCACAATTTTTCAAATATTTTTTCTCCATAAAATCTTGAAATTTTTCTCACTCCTTGGATTTCTCGGCCTCCATTGATCAAACTCCACAACTGATAATGGTTGACGTGACATTTTTCCTAATCGTTGTCTAACGCATAACAGAAGATCTGTATCCAATACTAACACAATAATCACGATAGGATCACTCTTTTTAAATTATTGTTCAACTAGGATCAATATTGTTAAGATCCTAATTGTCAAATAACTACAACACAAAACTTTTTTTTCACCAACTTTAGTAAATACCAAACACCCCAATATCACAACCTAGAACTCTAATACCACTTATTAGCACAAAAAAAATATGCAACGCAAGATAAACTTATTTAACACATATAAAAAAATGTGGGAGAATAGTTGAGTTGAAAGTTTAGAATAAAGAAATTCTAAAATATGTAAGGCAATTCAGTCGTGAATTTATGCAGATCTCGATATGAAAGTTTGATATTCGTTATTTTGTAATTTCTTCTCTTTTCTTACATTCTTATATGTGTTAAATAAATTTATTTCTGATGCATATTTTTTTGTGCTAACAAATATCAATAAATATTTTAGTTGGTATTTGGAAGAGGGTAATTGGAGATGGAATAAAATGTGTTGACAAATTAAAGCCCTCCACCTTCCAAATATCAGTTGTTTATAGCAAGCTCATATCTCATTGCCATCCACACAAATAAGTGAAATGACATAATTAATTTAAGGTTTGGTGGTTTCAATTTTGTCTTCTATGTGATAACGCCATCTGATGAATACTTATATCAGACAATATTAAAAAGCCAAAAAAAAAAACATTATATTAAAGATACATGTACGAAGAACTGCTACTACATTGAAGAGGACAATGAAACATGATCTAACCACTTTCTGCATTTTCTAAATTTTGACATTTTCATCCAGTATATTTCTCAAAAAACTAATTGTTGTTGTATCAATAAGAAATAATTGATGAGGCTATTAATTAATAGTGATTTGATGTTTTGGTCTGTTCTAAAGTATATAATTCCAATTAATTAAATTAATCTTTGTTTGGGGGACCGCATGGAGTTTCCATGTAATAAAGATTTACTTAAACTAGGTAATGTCAATTTGCTTTTGCACATGACATACAACCAGGTGGTAATTAATGAACATGGGCAGTTAAGATTACCAACTGGAATCATCATTCCAAATAATTATTTTTTGCCATTTTGAAGGAATATACACTCTTGATCATATCAGAAATTATTTCTGTGCTAGAGTCAAAATCTACTCTTCAATTTTTTTTTTTTTTTTTTTTTTTTTGTGAACGGTTAGATAGGTTAACTAGAAGTGAATTTACCTGTGTACCCTTGTTATGCCAGACGATGTAGGGTCTGGAAAATTTTTAGAATTCTTTTGAAAGATCGTGTTCATGATTGTTTATCAATTGTAGTATTGCATAGAGCACATGTTTTGGAGTGTTATCTTCTGAGGAGATTGATTGATTTCAAAGGAAGTTTGAGTATGTAAAAAATGAAGGCAGATAAAAAATCGGACATTTCACAGCGAGTAGGTTGAGTAACATTGGTGGTTTTTTGAGCTAATTTGACTTGGTAGAAAAAAAAAAATGTCTGGTGTAATGGTGCAGTTTGGACAGGATTATTATTCATTATTTTTTAAATAATATTTTATAATCATCTATTAATATGTTTTTCAATTATCTTTTTACCTCACACATATTACATATAAAAAATTACTAAAGTACTTATTACAATAATATTTCAAATAAATATTTCCAATAATAATTGTCCAATTCTTTATCAACATAATGAAAAAGGGGATAAAACTAAAAGGCAATAAGTTCTGATCTTTCGTGCTGATAATATCATTATCATTCGCGCAGACTTAATTTTATGGTACAAAATGGGAAGAGATTATTTTCTTTCTAAGAAAATTCTAGCAATCAATAGGCAAATGCACAGAATCTTGTGTAGGACTAATCATCCTAATTCTGGGCTAAAAATTTTCATAAAAAATCAAAATCCAATATACTGTGGATACTTTAACTTCCTTAAAAAAACCACAAAAACCCTAATGACATCCAATGAATCCAAAAGGAATAAATTTGGTTGCTTTCTTTTTATATACTATATTGGTTCCTTTTCTTTTTCCTTTTTTGGTTTCCACTACCCATAGATAGTGTCCCAATAATTAACTTTACATTTACACACATATCTTACTCTTATTTATAGTATTAATTGTTTTGTTAAATAGGTCATTATATTAATAACTAACCATTGCATTAATACCATCTAGTGGTGTGCCATCATATTCCCGTCGTGACTACATAATACCTTAATTTGATGAGTAAAAAGAAGGAAAATAGGTAACATACTCCAATAAATAGACAAAAAATACTTTTGAAGTTAACTTCTCAATGACAAAACTATGGTAATCAATTGTTTCATGATGAAGATGAAGCTTTTAAACTTCCTCCAACATGATTAAAATCAGTAATGCTTCAGATGGCCTCAATATTTTATTAGGAGTTTTGCTTTGGATTAAATTTGTCATCATCTTTTGATATACAAAGTAAAAGATTAAAGGTTAAAAGAAAAGGCACTGCACGAAAGCAAAAGAAATCAACATAATTGTAGTGATTGTGGACAAGGCTGTTTAATTTATTAAAAGGACTCTCATGGACAATTAATAGAAATTAATGTATATATAACAAGTTATTACCAAAATAATAATAATAAAGATGTATATGTTGCAAGGACTTTCAACCATTATTTGGCTTATATTTACTGCTACGCCTTTCGTTTACCGTGATAACTTCAAGCAAAACATTACTTTATTTTTCTCATATATGAATTTCGCGATCATTTGTCTAAAAGTCTCATTTATCAACTTCCTCTCTTCAATGTCTTTTTTTTTTTTAAGTAACAAGATGAATTAATAATTTTGGGATATGTCATGTTTTTAATCAATGCAACTGAAAACAATTTTGGATAGGTCTTAAGCATTGTTGATAAAATATTTGTAGTTCCAAACTAGACGTGAATTAACAAGCTGCTAAAGTACAATTTATGTGCTAATAAAATTTCATCTTATGTTTTTTTACAATGAGAACTTTCATCCATGTCTTATTATTAGAGCCTTACACACAACCAAAGAATGTAATCCAGCTTAAAATAAATGGAAGTGGATCTATTGCAATTACTCCCTCCATTTTATTTTAAGTTGGTGTACAATAAATAAAAAAATTATTAAATTGTACCATTTTTATATGAAAATAGTTAGAACTAATTAAATTACTCTTATACATTAATATTTTTCAACTACAAAATCTTTTTTCTTTATCAGTATGACAATAAAGAGAAAATTAAAAAAAGAAATCATTTGATATACTTTTAAATTTCTAAAGCACTAATTAATTTAACATAAAGTAAATTATTTAAAACAACACATAAAATGAAGCAGAATGAATAACACATTAATGTTTATGGGATACTTTAATTGATAAAATTCCACCTAAAGATCTGATTAGTTAATCATAGGCTACCAATATTTTATATGCCCTAATACAGGCCTTTTGTTTATTTTGGGAAAACAGAAGCCGTTATTGACTGCTAAGAAGCTCAAGTACTTAATTCAATACTAATTTGGCTTCTAGAGAATTGGAATTACAAACTACTTTACCCTCACATTTTACAATGGCATAATTGGCATTGGATACTTCAGTTGTCACCAAGTTTGTGGCTACCATTATTAGCTAATTAGAAAGTGTTTATCCATGATTGAGGATCCCTCCATTCTCTTACACGTATTTATCACATGGATCCGTACAAACTACAAAAAGGGTTCACCGCAGTTTTTCTTATTAGAAATATTTAGGTAGATTCGTTTTTTTGTCTTACCTGTAAATTCTGTGATGAGAATTAAGTTTTAAAAAATATTACTCGATTGATGTCATAGAATTTAGAAGTTTTAATTTACACCATAGATTTACAAGTGAAAATAAAAATTGAATTTATCTAAGTATTTGTTTTTCTTTAAATTGTCAGTGCATTAGTCGTCTTCTTGGTAATAAAAACGTTCTAATAATTAATTAATTAAAAATTAATCGGACTGACTTAGTTAATTTATCCTGTTAGAGTACACGTGGACAGTGTTTGCACTTTCATTAAACTAGAAATTGGGCTGTAACAATTGCTAGTTGATAGTAGTTTATTTTTGTACGAGTAAAAAAATGCAAGTGTAGCCAAAAAAAAGAAAAAGAAAAATATTATGAACCAATAAATCCAATATAAAGATTATTTACAAAATTTTTTTTTTTTTAAAGAGTAGAAGCCATACAGTATGGAAAGGGTAGAAGTCACTCCATGATAAAAAATAAAAAAAAAAAAAAAAAAAAGGACTGTTATCCTCCTTGAAAGCTCACATGGATAATGTTGACAGAATCATATGTATGTAGCTGTGTCTGATCAATTGTTGTTGCAAAATTTGCACTTATATAAGAGTGATTGAAGAATTAGGTTATTTTATTATTGTTAAACACTTCACCTTGTATCAAGATAGAAATTGCACAAGCATATATCATGCATAGAATAGTATTAGTATAAAATTTAATAAATGGCTAATTGATTTTTGTTAATATGTATCTATTGCAATTATAAAATGTTTTATTATTCTTTTAACGTCCTCTATTCAAAACTTATACTCAAGATAATATTGTGTAGTGTTTTTATTACATTGTATAAGCAAAAAATTCTTTTTTCACTGTCCAAACAAATAATAAGAATAATCTTGTTTATCTCTATAAAATCCCTTTTCTGTAAATATTGCATAAAGCTAATTTTCTGATTTTATATTATTTTGCGATATTTTACTATAAAAGTTTTTCGAGGCTTTATTTTAAGAAAATTTATGTGGGCTATTTGATCCCTCGAATAAGTGATTGATTAAATAAAAAGCCTAGACGTTAAATAAATATATACTAGTACTATTACGTGAGACATCAAATACAGTAATCCATCTACAGTAATTAAAGTACAACCACGTAAGCAGTAGGTCCCATATAAGATACCACCAGGGTTGAGGGGAGGATAGAAGTAGGTCCTACACAAACTTTCCGCGAGGCAAGTGACAGCTGGCATGGTCTATCACTCCCAGTATTTTCGTCGGTGGAAAGTGAAATTACTGAAAACCCCTCATATAAGAACATCCCCAAAAAAAAAAAATGAATAGATCGAAATACTAAATATTCACTTAAAATAATCTTCCAACGGGGTATGAATATTCGGTACGCCTTCGGTGCGTAAATATACAGCCTCGCCGACAGAAGCAATTTGATTGGATCCGACGGTGATGGATGGAACACGTGGCCGTATGTGGGGCCTTGAGACAGCTAAGCTATCTCGAAGCATATGTTGGTCTGTCGCTTTCGTGTGCTGTCAAGCAATTGCTACTACTTTTGGTTTTTGTCTCTGAATTACAATTATTTGATGACGTTATTAAAAATCTTTTAAGTATTTTTGTTTTTTTGTTTAATTTCTTAATTTTGTAGTATAATTTTTGGGAGAAAAATATAGTATAAGGGTTCATTTTTCTAATCTATTTTTGGTAGGATTTAACGCAGGTGGGATTTGGGAACTGTGAGTTTTGCGGATGACGTTGTAAAACTAATGTATATTTTATTTTCTTGTTTATTTTATTTTCTTATTTTTTTGTATGTTTTTTGGGAAAATTATAAAAATTCCTTTTCTAGTTTCTATTTTTGTAGGATTAGAGCGGGTGGGAATTGAGAATTGTGAATGGAGATTTGGACACGAAAAATACGCGGGAGAAAGGTGGCGGGTAAATTTTGGGAATTTTCTTCTTCTTCTTTTACTTTCTTTTTTTGTTTGCCCTTTTTGTTTTCTAGTTTCAGTTTTTTGTTTTCTTCAAAAATAACTAGAAATTTTATTACTGTATCTCTGTTTTGAACAGAAACATGTAGCAAGAATATTTGGCATAAAGCTAAATTTGATAGTAGGAAAAATTTAGTTAGACTGGATTTATTAGATCAACACATACAAAATAGTGGATTACAATTCACGGGTGAATCATTTTTTTTTTTTTTTGTCTTGTAATCTATAAAATTAAATTTATTTAAGGTTTCGTTCGGAATTTCTGTACTTTTACTTTTGTTAAAAAAATATTTCTAGATAATTTAAGAACTTTACTTTAACAAATATATGTTCCCTAAATTCAAACGTAGAGCTTTTATTATGAACAATACTATTATCATAAGTTTAAAATTAATATTTTAAAAATAAAATTTAACTATTTTTTCATAAATTTAAAATTGAATTAAAATAGAAATGCTTTTTAATTATTCACATTAAAAAATGATCAAATATAAAAAAAATATTTATTCAAAATTATTGTCAAATAATAAATTAAAATACTTATTAAATACTTTTTTTTCAAAACCTACTAGATTCTAAACAGCCAAGTTGGTACTAGTTCACGTTGATGAAAGCTTTTACTTTACAGTTTTCCAAGAGAAAATAATAAAAGGATGATTTTGACCTTTTGACAATGTACTTGATGCTTCGTAATCATCAAGTGCTGATGTGATTAAGGAAAGTGTTGGCATTAAAAAGTCCGTAATGAAAAATAAATTTATTCAACACATATAATAATATATGGGAGAAGAGAAAGAATTACAAAATAAAGCACATCGAACTTTCATATTGAGACCCATAACCATGTAACAATATATGAGACAAAAGAAAGAATTACAAAATAACGCACATCGGACTCTCATATTAAGATCAAATCTACGACATAATAGCCTTATCATTAGACTATAAACTCTCTATTATAGACTCTTTTAACTCAACTCTTCTCAACTGAATCAACTAAACAAACCCTCTATAAATTTAATTATCAAGAAATTTAAAACCTAATTAGAATAGGAAATAACAACTCTAAACTTAATTGTATTAGGAAACTAAATTACTTAAATAACTAAATTATCAAAACCTAACAATAACATATTTCCTAATTGATATGGAGTTTGGTTTAATTATGTCATCAGAAAGTCATCAATAATCAAGTCGCCTATACCTTAATTTAGATTATTTTATGGGAATGAGTTGATTTGATCATCAAATGGCAAATGCCCATAAGTTACAAGGTTATAACTTAATTGTTGTTTTGCTAGATACTAATTAATAACAGGAAGTTGGTGTCATAATAGTCAAGTGTATATTATAACACATATAGTACACTTGAGAAAATTTAAAGTCAAGACATTAAGATTTATTTATCACGTAATTCTTTTTCTTTTTTTTTTTAAAACATTTATCACGTAATTCTCATTATGCCACCATGTAACGCTGGTAGTTCTAAATCAAGCACTGTAATAATATCTCCACTTAGAATGAGACATTGTTGATTTTATCACAAGATTAGTTGGAATGTTAATTTCATGTTGATCAAGGATTGAAACTCTGGTCAGCAATTGGATAATTTAAGAATAGTGAAAGACATGGTGACCTACTACTACTGAATCAATTAACTCGTGTATTGTGTTTTTTTTTACCTTTTCTCTTGTTTTACTCTTTTGGGTCAGAATTTAATCTTTTGTAGTGAGATAAGTTTCAGTGAATATAGTAAAATAAAGATATCATTATAAAAAAGTGAGTCAAATAGTTTTTTAGGTAACATTAGCTCTCCAACAAATTTAAACTTAAATTAGTAATATTTTATTCGTTAGATAGGGATTAAAATAAATATTACTTTTAATTAATGTATATGAATTAAAAAATTATTAAATTACATCAATTTTATAAAAAAAATAACTTTAAAGAAAGTTTAAATTCAGGGTAGTTCATGTTCAAACAAACAAATCTGCATGAAACATTCTTAGATATAAATGTACAAAGTAAATCAAGATTACTTTGATAATCTTTAATGAATCATTTGTCTAACAAATTACTACTATGTTACTTTACATTTTGAGTTTGAGAAAGCCAACTTGTTTCCTCATGATTGTCGCATTTATTTTCGTACGACCCAGATAGTATAAGTAGAATGAGAAAAACAGGAATCTCTTGATTCTGTAAAATTTAATGGTACTTAGTAGTATTTAAGATGAAAGCAAACTATTTAGAAAAATTGTGGGGGCAGCTAAATGAAAGTATTAGGAAAACTTATTCTTTCCAATGTGCAAGCTGCCGACACTCGCTTGAGGGGCATGCTTTGAAATTGTTCTTTTCAATAATAAAGTAAAAATCTTTCACGTTACTTTATTTTTTTCTCTTTCTCTCCTCCTGTCTTTCAAGTAGTACGTAGTTGTTTATTTTTGTATCTTTTCTGGATGTCTCTATCACCGACACATTGGGCTGAATCATGCATTTGCAACCACAGCAATGATATGTACACAAAATCTCTTATCATTAATGAAATAAACTCGTTCATCATCCTTTGATTTCTTGAATAAATATGTGATTTGAAGTGAACTTATGATGTAGACCCAATCTGTCAAAAATTAAGTATTTAATGCCAGTAAATTGTAAAGCGTACAAGATTTAGTGTCAATAAATTTAAAAGATAATTGGGGAGGGAAAAGTAAATTTGTCAGCATTACAACTTCTATTTACTAAGGAAGGAAAAAAAAAAAAGAAAAAGCAAATGCCTTTTGAATTGTTATTTTTTATTATTTTTTAAATAATATTTTGCAACCATTTCTTAAACACATCTTTCGAGAACTTTTTATTTTACATATATCAAATTTAGTTAAAAAGTTGTTATATTAATTATTCAAAATATTCATTATTTTCGAAATAAAATAATATCTAAATCTACATCAATTTTTTTGTTCAAGATATCGCATAAAGGGGGATAAATTCGTGCGTATACTAAGGTATATGATGTATTAAGAAACAAATTGTGTGGTTCCTATTGTGAAACTCATAGTTTGTTTTTTGTTACACCATACACTTTGGTACATGCAAAAATTTGACCATAAAGGAGATAGTGTCGTGGTAATAATTATACATTTGTCGCATCTTTCGTTGTGTATTAATAAAAAAAATTGAGTTTTAATCCTATTCACATAATAAATCTTGTGCAAAACTCTATTCTAAATACAGAATAGAGGTATAAACGAATAGTGCTGCTCGCGAACAATTCAGTCAAAAGTTTGATTCGAACTTGAGTTGATTGAGTTTGAGTTGAGTTTGAATCAATTAACGAGCAGATCTCGAGTATATGTATATTTTATTCGAGTGCTCATCAAACATTTTCGAACACATATATAAATTTAAATTTTTTTATTATATGTAAAATTACTAAAATGTCGCTACTCTTTAAAAATAATTACATATTTATCTGCAAAAAAGTCAAGCTATTGGAGTTTGATCTCAAGGTCCATTAAATTTTTCAAGCCTCACAAAAATTTTTGAACTTGCACTCAACTCGACTCATTTACACCTCTAGTACAAAACGTATGCAGGCCAGGCATGCAGATGATAATAAAATGTTCCTATTTACCAATAGAAATAAGGTTTAAAAGCAACATTAATTGGTCATGGTTCAAATCACTAGATTGTAGGAGGGATTAGGTGGGAATTTTTTTTTTTTTAAGAAAGAAAATTTGCATGGGAGAAGAGGAAGAATAAAAAAATTACCAAACCTGTAAATAAAGATTGATAGTAATGGCAATCATTACCCCGAAAAGTTGAAGTAAAAAAGAAAGATCACTTCTCATTTCTTGCGTAATAGTTAATCATTGAAACAAAATAATGTCAAATCTTTGCACGACATAAGATAACCGGTCTGCCCGGTAAGAAATGGGCAACGATATTGCCACAGCTCATTTTGTTAAGAATAGAAGAAATGAATGGCAAGAATGGAGTAGAAACAAGTAATTTTCTTTTGTAATTTGAGAATATCAAAACCTGTAAAATTCAAGGTGTATATATCACTTTCCTTAAGGTTTTGATTGTCCCCACTATACTCAATACTTTGCTTTTGGGTGAATAGCAATCTACATCTAGGATACAACAATTTTTTGAAGATTTTTAATAGCAAAATTTAAAAATCTTCCCAAGCACAATGTAAAAGAAAAGACAGATTTTAATTTTTAATGTTGTTTTGAATTGATGGATATAATTCCCTTTTATAGAGATGGAAGGTCAGAGGAATCTATTGGAATACACATTTTCAATCCATGGAATACCTCTCTTGAACCAAAAGTTGCAACTCTCTCCATTTTACCCGTTTTCAATTTTCAAACGGTCATCTACAGTATTAAACCGCTACGGTGACGCTACGGTGCCGCGCGCACATGCTCGTACTGTAGCAGCACATGTGCGCTGAACATTTCTGGCTACTGCCTTCCGTGCACATGTGTTGATATAGTAGCGCGCATATGCGCTGAATTTTTTTTTTCTTAAATTATAACACATACCTACCAATTCTATTTTTATCACAAACTACAAATTTACATTCCCCCACTTAATTTATAATATAAATACAACTCATTATCTCTTTTAACATCATGCATAAAGAAAAGTGACTATTGTCTTAAACTTTTCTGTAATGTAAATAACTCACTAGACCTAATCAAATCAAGGTGGCATTTGTTGCTTAAACCATGATTTAAATTAGACTAGAATTATCACACACATAAACTTGTTAACCTTATACATATGTTCACAAAATAGCTTTAGCACTGTTACCGGCCATGTGCTAGATCATGATCATGTACAAAAGAAAATCCAAAACTTTTGTTAGAAGCGGCACCACTTCTTATGATCATATAAGTGTAAATCTTCTCAAGTTTTTAAGGTTAAAAGCACAACAAGATAGTTTAATTAAGAATATAAATATTTATATATTCACCCTTCCCACTTAAGGGTTACCATTTACACTAATAACATGGAATGGAATACACATAATTTTAGTACTCACAACTACTTATTAGCAACTTATTTTTACCCTTTAAACCTTTTAATCTAGTGGTAGTACTAGAATCAAGGTTGGGTTGCCATTGCTAGTAGTTTTAGACTAAGGGTTTCAATCCCATTCCTAATGACATCGATCTCACCAAATCTCTCGCAAGAGGTTTAGTCAACAGATCCGCTAAATTATTGTATGTTTTTACATATACCACTGATACGACGCCATCATTTAACAACTGTCTAATATAAGTATGCCTTAGACTTATATGTCTAGATTTACCATTGTATATTTTATTCAATATTCTAGACATTGTGGCTTCACTATCACAATTTAAAGCAATGGCTGGCATTGGTTGAGGCCACAACTACTTGATGTCTAATAACAAGTCTCTCAACCATTCCGCTTCTTTACCAGCTGAGGCCAAGGCTATGAATTCAACTTCCATCGTGGAATGAGCAATTATGATTTGTTTATTTGAATCCCATGAAATTGCTCCTCTACCTAACACAAAAATTCACCCGCTTGTAAAGTTTTTATCACTAATACTAGTAAACCAACTAGTATCAAAATATCTTTCAAGCACAGCTGGAAAACTATTGTAGAAAGAGTCCTACATCTTTAGTTCTTTTAAAATATCCAAGGACTCTCCCAATTGCTTTCCAATGATCATGTCCCGGATTTTTAGTATATCTAGACAATTTACACACGACAAAAGAAATATCTGGCCTTGTGCAACTCATTGCATACATTAGACTTCCTATTACACTTGCATACTCAAGTTGAGCAATAGGATTGCTAGTATTCTCACTTAATTTAAAGTTTGGATCAAAAGAAGTATTCGCTTCTTTCACATTTAAATGTTGATACTTATCAAGTTCAAAAAAATTTCAACATAATGTGTTTGACATAAAGCATAACCCCCACTGTACTTTTTAACTTTAATCCCTAAGATAACATATACTTTACCCAGATCCTTCATTTTGAATTGAGAAGACAGATATTTCTTAGTTTCAAGTACATCTTTATAAGAAGTACTAACAATTAGCATATCGTCTACATATAGACAAATAATCACACCATATTCTTTAATGAATTTAGAATAAATGCACTTATCAGTATTATTATATCTAAATCCATTAGAGAGTAAACTGATTCAAACTTTTTATGCCATTGTTTGGGTGCTTGTTTTAAACCGTATAGAGATTTAATTAGTTTACAAATTTTATATTCGTTTCCTGGCAATGTAAAACCTTCTGGTTGTTCCATATACACTTTTTCATCCAAGTTACCATTTAAAAATGCTGTTTTAACATCCATTTGATGTACACACAAGTTATAAATGGAAGCTAATGACATTAGTACCTTAATGGATGTAATCCTAACAAGGTTGCAACAGGTGCATAAGTGTCAAAATAATCAATTCATTCCCTTTGTCTAAAACTCTTAACTACAAGCCTTGCTTTATATGTCAATATAGATCCATTAGGGGCATATTTTCTCTTAAACACCCATTTACAACCAATAGATTTAGAACCAGGAGGCAAATCCACTAAAACCCAAGTATTATTTAATAATATTGAGTCCATCTCATCATTTACAGCCTCTCCCCAAAATGTTGCATCCCTTGATGACATAGTTTCACCAAACGATTTAGGATCATCTTCTACATTTAATAAGATTGGAATCTTATTAAACAAGTGATCTCTATTACTTTCAACTAAAAAAATAATTGCGTGTGAAGATATGAAATCAGAAGACAAATATTTTTCTTTCCTTTGTCTTTGACTTCTTCTAAGTTCAAAAGGAGTATCAATTTCTTTCCTTTTATTACTAGAAGAGGAATCAACATTTGGAATCGGTTCTTGTACTTTAATTGGATCCAAATAAATAGTTTGAATTTTTAAGAAATTTATTCTAAAAAAAATTCAACATCCCTTGATTCAATAATAACATTAGAATCAATGTCAAGTAGTCCACAGGCTTCAGAATTTTCAGCATAGCCAACAAGCACATTTTTAAGTGCTCTCAGTTCCAACTTTACTCTTTTAATATCCGGGACTCTATAATAGGCTATACATCCCCAAACTTTAAGATAAGTTAAGTTTGATTTTCTTCCTTTCCATAATTCATATGGTGACACTTTAGTCTTGAGAGACGGAATTCGATTATGTAAATGACAAGCAGCCAACAAAGTTTCTCCCCACAAATTTCTTGGCAAACCAAAATTTAGAATCATGGTGTTAACCATATCTACTAAAGTTCTATTCTTTCTCTCAACCAAACCATTTTGTTGTGGAGTGTATAGAGCACTTGTTTGGTGTATAATACCATTTTGTTCACAAAATATTGAGAATTCGGTAAAAAAATATTCACCACCTCTATCACTCCTCAACATTTTGAAGGATTTTCTTATCCAATTGATTTTCTACAAGGATTTATAATATTTAAACATATCAAATGTTTCATCCTTTGCTTTCATTAAATAAACATGCACATATCTTGAACAATCATCAATGAAAGTGATGAAATATTTATTACCACCTTTTGTTAGAAAATCATTTAATTCACAAACATCCGAATGCACAAGTTCTAATAATTGTGTATTTCTTTCTATTTTTGGAAAGGACAACTTAGTTATTTTTGCTTGAATGCATGTTTCACATTTCTTCTCAAAATTATCTTTGATAGATATTAAGACATAAAATAAAACACGTCCTAATCTACCATGTCATAAAGAATAAGAAGAATTCACAATATAAACAGAAATATTATCTTTATTGATACTAAGTTTAAACATGCCATCACAAGAGTAGCCATTTCCTACAAATACACCATTTTTGGACAAGATAACTTTGTTTGATTCTAATACAACTTTCATCCCTTTCTTATTCAATACATCGGCTATTGATACAAGATTTTTTCTAATTTTCCGAACATGAAGTGCATTCATTAACACAAACTTCTTGCCGGAAGTGAATTGTAACTCCATATCCCTTGCCATGAACTTTGGCTGAAACATGATTTTCCATAAGCACTTTATAGCCATCAGGAACATCTTCATAAGTATTGAATTGAGACTTATCATTGCAAATGTGCACAGTAGCACCAGAGTCATACCACCAATTATTTGATTTGGTTGAAGTTACCACATTTAATTCAGATTCATACCAATGTGACAATCAGTTATCATTGCAACAATTTCAGCATTTCTTTCAACAAGATTTGCTTTAGGGGCATTATTCTTCTTTTGTTTCTTGTTGGAATTACACTCATTTTTATAATGCACTTTCTTGCCGCAATTATTACATATTTTGTTCTTTTTGAACTTGTCCTTAGAATTAATATTTTCAGAAAACTTTCTTTTAGAACTTGTAATTTGACTCTTATTTTCATTAACAAAATTTACTTTTTTGAAACAAGTTCTAAATCATTCTCATGAAGATTTCTAGTATCTTTTTCGATTCTCATATGCTTCAAAACTTGATCAATTGTTAAAATCCTTCTTATGAAAATTTTTAGTATCTTCTTCGATTCTCATATGTTTCAAAACTTGATCAATTGTTAAAATTTCAGTAGTATGAAGCATTTTCTTTTGATAATCATTCCAACTAGAAGGCAATTTTGCAATAATTGCCCCAACTTGCAATGATTCTGAAATTTCAACACCAAAATCTTTTAATTTTGATACAATAATTTAAGATCATGAACTTGATCCAAAATAGAAGAAGAGTCAATAATACGGAATTCAAAATATTTCTTAATAAGAAATTTGTCCGCACCTTATTTTTGTGTAGCATATTTATGTTCCAAGGCAGCCCAAATTTTCTTTGGAGATTTGACCATTGTGAAAAGATCATAGAGACGGTCTGACAACATATTGAGAATGTGACATCTACACATAATCTCATCCTCCGTTCATTTTCTCCCGTTGTGCCTTGAGTTCCTCTGACTCTCCAATAGTTGGTATAGGAATTTCAGGCAATGCAGAGTCCAAAACATAAGCAACTTTTAGTGAAGTGAGAAAAAATATCATCTTGTCTTTCCACCGGTTGAAATTTGTTCCGATTCTATCAAGACGATCAAAATTTACGAAATCTTGATTCATTACAATAAAGGCAGACTCACCACTTGTTTCCATGATTACTCACAATCAAAACCTTAAGATTGTTAAGAATAGAAGAAATGAAATGGCAAGAATGGAATAGAAACAAGTGTTTTCCTTTTGTAATTTGGGAATATCAAAACCTGTAGAATTCGAGGTGTATATATCACTTTCCTTAAGGTTTTGATTGCCCCCACTATACTCAATAGTTTGCTTTTGGGTGAATAGAAATTTACCTCTAGGATACATCAAATTCTTGAAAATTTTTAATAGCAAAATTTAAAAATCTTCCTAAGAACAATGTATAAGGAAAGGCAGTGATTTTAATTTTTAATGTTGTTTTGAATTGGTGGATATAACTCACTTTTATAGAGATGAAAGGTCAAAGGAATTTATTGGAACACAACTTTTCAATCCATGGAACACCTCTCTTGAACCAAAGGTTGCAACTCTCTCCATTTTACCCGTTTTTAATTTTTAAACAGTCATCTACAGTATAACAGTGCCGCACGCACATGCATAAATTATTTTGTTATTATATTTTATTATAATAATAATTTTTATTATAATACTAGTTTGTTATTATATTTTATTTTTCTTAATTCTTTTATACATATTGAACATGAAAATTAAATACATGAAAAATCAAAATATAATACTAAGGGTATTTTAGTCATTTTCTTTGATATTATAAATTTTCTAAAAGATGAATCATGTGATGGGGGCAAAGTGTAATTTTTTTAGTTCAGGGGGTAAAGTGTAATTACTTACCTAGTTTAGGGGGCCAAAGTGTTATTAACCCTTAGAAATATAAGTTAACTTTCAAGCAATTATGGATTCATCTGCTGAAGTCTCAAGGGATGTTCAATATTAATTAGGGGCTAACAGTAAAAATTTTAAAGTAGAAGGTCTTGTATTTACTCAAAAATTTTGCCATAGTCCATAGTACATTAAATTTCTAATGGGTAAAAAATATTTTTAGTCCCCAAAGTTTAGCCTATTGACATTTTTGGTCCCCAAAGTTTCAAAGAAAATAAATCACATCCTTTATTTTTTAAATTTCTACTAAGTTAGTACAAATAATAAAAAAAATAACATATTTTTTTATTCAAAATTATGTGATGTTTTTGTTAGTTTAGGTAAGAGAAAGTAAAAGATAGAGGGTAATTTTTTATTGGATTAGACTCTTAGAAATCAAAATAATATTTTATGTCAATTGTCCTACTTGAATTGAATCTTGAAAGATAAGGAACATGATTCGTTTTTTTTAAAACTTTGAGGACTAAAAGTGCCACAGAGCCAAATTTTAAGAACTAAAAATATTTTTTTTCCCATTTCTAATTTCAATTAAATATTTCTAACTTTCCAAAACAGTTTGAACGGACATCATACAAATTCTCAAGTCATAGACAGGTTTATGTAAACCATCATCAAAACTAGATTATCTCTTTCATTGTATTTGGATCCGTGGATTTGAGAAAATATTTTAAATTCATTAGTTTATTAGAGAGATTTGTAAGTTTAAAATGGATGAATTTTATATCCATCTAAATTAAGAAGTTGTGTGAAATAATTCATTTTATATTTTTTAATTTAAGTGAATTT